>JAJMCC010000053.1:0-55159 GCA_030584945.1 Starmerella roubikii | reverse complement strand
CATGCTGCACCGCGACATCAAAGAACACCTGCGCAACTCAGCAGTCGTCGCGTGCTGCCAAACTCGCCTATCATGGCTCATCTAGTTGTGGTTCTTGGACCTTAGGACGCTAGCGACCTTTGCAAGGTCGTTAGTTACTCAATGTCATAAGGAGGAGGACATAGAACCAACAATTCTTAACCAACAATTCTTAACCAACAATGCTTAACCAAAAACGAATTCTTAGCCGACAATCAATTCTTAATGAACAATTGACAACCAACAGATGACTTCTTCCCCAGATGTTTATCCAACTAGAGAACTGCCGGAAGGGACTAGAGCTCACATCGTGACCCTAACGGCATCATTCTTGCTGCACCCTACATAAAGTGATTGCGAAATCTAATTTCACAAGCGAGGAGCCGTGGCGCGGTGGTTACGGTTTCTCGGGTTGGGTCTCCAACTGTGAAAATCCGATATAGTCTAGGGGCTAGGACGTGTCGCTCTCACCGACAAGACCTGGGTTCGATTCCCAGTATCGGAATTAATTTTTCCCATTTTTTTCCGACTCTCGTGGTTTCATTCAGCTCCTGCTCTTTGAACGTCGCCGCTACTGCACATGTGCATACGAAAATCAAACGATAACTTAGCTCTATCCCTAAATAACTCTATTTGTAGTACCCCGGGTGAAGGAACTCGAGCTTTTCCGCGAGTTCCGGGTCGCGCGCGGCCGGCTTTGTGCTCACCGAGAACTTCATCGTTCCAGCGAGCGAATTGCCGAGCTCGCCGCTCTCAATTTTGGCGACCAGCGGATCGGCGACAGCCGTCAGCACGATCTTTGCCGACTGGCTGTTCGCCGACAGGTGCCCGACCACGGTCTCGACCGTGACCGCCTCCTCGTCCACACGCCACGCGTCGTAGTCCGTCGACATGCAGATCATCTGGTAGCTGATCTCGGCCTCCTTCGCGAGCTTCGCTTCGGGGAGGCACGACATGTTGATGACGTCGCCGCCCCAGCTGCGGTACAGGTTCGACTCGGCGCGCGTCGAGAAGGCCGGACCTTCCATGCAGATCAGCGTGACGTCGCGGCCGAGGCTCGTCGGCGAGTGGACCTCGTAGCCGGATTCCTTGAGCACGCCGTTTGTGAGCGCCGACACCTCCTTCGTCAGGGCGACGTCGAAGGGCTCGCCGAAGCCGACGTGGCCGACGAATCCGTGGTCGTAGAAACTGGACGGCCGGATCCCCTTTGTGCGGTCGATGACCTGGCTTGGGATGACGAAGTGCCGCGGCGCGATCTCCTGGCGCAGCGACCCGACGGCGCTGAAGGCGATAATCGCCTTCACGCCGAGCTTCTTGAGCGCAGCAATGTTCGCCCGCGACGGCACGCTCGTCGGCGTGTATTCGTGGCTCAGGCCGTGGCGGCTGAGGAAGGCCACGGGCTTGCCGGCGTCGGTTCGCGCGATCGTGATGGGCGAGCTCGGCTTGCCCCACGGCGTATCGACATCCAGCTCGGTCTCGACCTTAAAATGGCCGCCAACATCGTAGAGGCCCGTCCCGCCGATGATCGCAAGCCTAACCGGTTCCGTATACATGGTGATTCTGCGTGCGATCCCCATACCCGGAGCTGTGCGTCTGCTCCTCAAAATTGCGGCTGCTCCTCAAAATTGCGGCTGGTTCTTTGGTGAGTGTGTTAAGCGTTTTAGTTATTGTTTGTACTGACTTGTAATAACTTGCATGCATTAACTTGTGTGCACTGGCTTTTTGTACTATTGCACTGCTGTTTAAGTTTAATCTAATCTAGTGACTACTCGTAGATACTAACCTCCTCACTCGTCTCGAGGTACTCGTACTGCGCCACGAGGTCGCGTATGATATCTGCAGCGTCCGACATGGCCGTTGTGTCGTCGGCGAACATCGGGTAGTTTCGGAACTCAGAGAGGAACGCGCTGCGGCGGAAGATCGGCTCGAACTGCCGCAGCGTGCGCGTGAAGCAGTCGGCGACACCCGTAGAGTTCGCGAGCCCGACGCCGTTGAGCTTTGTGCGGTGCTGCACGAACGGCGAGCGCTTCGCAATGACGACCTGCGCCGAGTTCGTCGACGTCGGCACGAAGTTGAGCTGCTCCGAGTCGTAGGCGCCCTGCAGCTTCTTCCGGTAGTCGGCGGCGTCCAAGTCGCCCTGGACGATGCGGAGCAGGGACAAGTACCGCGACTGCTTGAACCGGTTCGGCGAGATGCCGGCCATCACGTACTTCAGCTGCGCGAGCCGGCGCATGATCTCGGGCACGGTCGTCTTGCGCGCGAACCGCGTCGACGCCAGCTCGTACGGGCTCAGGATCGGTGCGCAGCTCGCCGTCAAGAAGTGGAACGTCGGCTCGCTGATCACGGACGTCAGCACGGAGTGCCAGCTATTATACAGGTAGCTCGGGAACCGGATCGTGGCGGTTGCCCCGAGCAGCGCCGTCGACACGAGCGAGTTGATCTGCGCCATGTCGACCGTTTTATTGTGCTTGTCCTGCAGCGTCTCGCTCGCAATGCGGTCGAGCGCGTTGTTGTCAAACACGAGCACGGAGTCGGCCTGCTGGATGAGCCGCTGCAGCACAAGCACCGAGTTGTACGGCTGCACGACCGTGTCCGACTTGCTGTCCAGGTTGTTCGGGAACACAGACACAGTTTGCAGAATCGTCTTCGGGAACCGGTCGCGCATCCCTTCGAGCAGCATCGAGCCCATGCCGGAGCCCGTGCCGCCGGCGATCGAGTGCATGAGCATGAACGCGTCGAGGCTATCCGAATTCTCCACCTCGCGGTCGAGAATGTCCATTATCCGCTCGGAGTTCTCGTTGCCCGCGGAGTAGCCGGCGGCCCAATTGTTCCCCGCGCCGCTGCCATTGCCAGGATGGAAAATGTTCTCCGGGTTGTACATCCCTCCATACGGCGAGTTCTCGATGCTCTGGTGCACGCGCGGCTCGAGATCAAGCAGAATGGCGCGTGGCACGTAGCGCGTGTCGTCGCTTTGGTAGAAAAACACGTCCTTACGGTCGATTACCGAGCGATCCGGGTCGGCCAGCGACCCGTCTCCTTGGATGCCGTGCTCCTGGCACAGCTTCTCCCAGAAATTCGAACATATTTGGTTGCCGCACTGGCCGGCACCAATCGTTATGATTTCCCTAGGCATGACGCGTGAGCGGCCCCAAACCTGGGATTCGATAGACAAGATCTAAGATGTAGCATGTTACTCAGAACAGAAAGGACTCCGCATATTTAGGCAACTCATTTGCGCAACTTATTTGCGCGCCTCATGCTGCCGTTGCATTCTGGTTGCGAAATGTCGGAAACCGTGCAGTTAGCTTAGATACCACATAGTACTACTTACGCCGCGAAAAAAACCTGCTCGAATCTACTCATACTTCGCGTTCTTCTCCGAGTAGATCTTCTCCGTGAACGGCTCCTCGAGCAGAAGACCGATCCTGTAAATCAGCCAAACAAGGCCGCTCAGAGCCACACCAACAACCTTCCCCTTGAAAAGCGCACTGCCGAGGAAGGACAGGAAGCTGCCGAAGTACATCGGGTTGTCGCAGACGTTGAAGGGGAAGCCGCTGACCTTCTCCTTCATGAGAATGCCTCCGCCGAAGTAGTCGCCCAAATAGGTGCCCGTGATGCCGAGCGCCCACATCGACGACAGCGCCAACACCTGGCCAGTGAGGGCAATAAAAACACCGGCCGTCTTCACAAGACCACTCGAGAGCCACGGAGACACCGGCTGGCTCTCCAATGCCTGGTAGAAGAGATAGTCGCGGAGAAGACCCAGGCTGAAGACAATGAATGCAAACACGTAACAGGCGCGGTACTTGTTTCCACCGGCGAGTTTCGTGAAGAAATGCGATTTGAACTCGAACCGGCCAACGGCGTTCCAGAAGAACGGGTTGAACACAATGCTACGGGCGGCCCAGGTCACCTGGGGTGTCACTGAAAAGGGAAGGTTGTCCTTCGCAAGGCTGACGGCACTCTTAACATCCATTTTCTATTGGTTTCTATTACCTTATGTTACAGAATCAGAGTTTCCGCATGCATTCGCCCTTTTATATCGTGATGCAGCGACCACATGCGATCGGACGCATGTGTTTACGCGATGCATGTGACGTGACGCGGTGGGGTAACGTGCTGGAGAGCCGATCACCGGTCGTGAAAATTAAAATTTTAGCTTTGTACATCTATTGATCATCAGAATTTAGAGTGCGCTCCTTATCAGCGTCGATGTAGTCTCCGCATAGCAACCAAACTTTCCCCTCCGCGGAAACACCTGTCACGAGCAGATCAAAACTTTGAACGCTCTCGGTTAGGTGCACTCGTTTGAACGCACTAACTGTGTCGTTTGCGGGGTCGCCAATCACGATAAACCAATTGAGCTGGCCACCGTCGTCCCCATCGTCCGTGTCGCGCTCTACTGTGACCTTTGCCGAACTATCGGCTATGACAACGTCCACAATATCCACAATTGGGAACGAGTTCACGAAATTAGCCACGTCCAGCATTCTGGGATCGTCGTTATTGAACCCAAGCAGGGTCGACCGCAGGTCGTCGTCTTCAATGCCGATAAAGTCCATCAATGAAGAAACTCGCGCGTCTTGGCATCGCAGCACGACTTCGTCGTCAACATTCGGGATCTGAAGCAGGGAGGAACTGTATAAGGGAAGGGACTGTGCTTTGCTCTGCCGCATGTCGATAAGCTGGAAGAGCCTGGAAAGCGGCGCATTGATGGCCACACTTAGAGTAATGCATTGGTCAATGGTCGCCACATCCTGCACGTCCTCAGTTTGACCGCTTCGCACGCTCACAAGATTCTCGAAAGTTGCGCCGCTATGCACAAGGATCTGGCACAGCTCAAGAGGCGAAACATTTAACTCCTCGTCCATCTCCACCACTTCGAACTCAGCGAGTTTCTCGAAGCTGCTCTGAACGAGCTCGCTTGCCCAAAATTGGATGTTCGTGATGCCGTAGTAGCCGGGATTCGCTCGAGCGCGTCTGTACAAAAAAGTGCTGGTCAAGAACTCCAGAGCACTCTGCGGGTCGACCACGGTCTTTTCGAGAATCTCGGGAAGAAGCGCGTCGCAAAACCGAGTATCGAGCTCGCTCTCTAAAGGCTGCGGTTGGGACAGAATCGCCGAGCAGTACTCGGGCTCTCGCGTGAACACGATCGCCCGCGCCGTCGCGAGGCCAACAAGACTCACAAGGTCTTCAGAACTCACATCAAAGAGAATAATGTGGCTGTACTCACCAGGCCGCAGATCACCGAGGAATGACTCGTTTTGCACAGCCACCCGCACAGAGGTCATGATCTCGGCATCGAGCTCACGCAGCACTCGTTTCTTCTGAGTCCTTGTAGACGTGATGATGAGCTTAAGATCCTTGAGCGCGAGCATGTGGGCCACAGATTGGTAACGCAGGCACGTGCTGAATGCCGATTGACTGTTGAAGGCCTGTATTTCCACATCGGGAAACGTCGGCTCGCGTAAGGACAACTCGAAATTCACCGTGTCCGCCTTCTTCGCCTTGATCCACGAGCCAAGGGATCCGATGCTGTTTACAGGCTCACCAAGGCAAACAACTCTCACGCTCAAACCCGCCTGATTCCAGTAACGTAGCATCCTCGTAACGAGCAGTTCATAAGCGGCATCCATGTGGTTGATTCCGAAGCAAATCAGCGTATCAACAGCAGCGAATTCGTATTCGAGGCTCGAATTCCGTAGCGAACGCGCCGCTGTACGCACTGACAGCACTTTCGCGCCGTGGAAATCCTCCATTTCAGCATCAAACATCTCGTCCGCGTACAGCAGCATCACCTGCTCATCCAGTTTCTGCGCTCTCTTGATTACCATCTGCGCACACATGTACTGCTCAGTGCCCGGCGGCAGCCCAATACAGACGGAGCGGTCGCTTTCGAGTAGCAATGGGGTTAGTACTCGAGTAAGAGCCGTAGAATCAGGTCCCAGCCCGTCATCGGTCGGCCCATTTGTCTCGGTTGGTCCATCGGGTATCCCATCAGTTGGCCGTTCTTGCTCTAAAGTGTACACAGTTCCCTCTTCAGAAGGTACAACGACGCTGCGCAAACTAATTGAACACTCAGCATGGTAATTCAGCCACTGATCGCCGAGGATTTTCAGGTAGAGATAGGGCGGCCACTCGCGCAAATGGATATGGAATTTGTGCTTCCGCGAAGCGACAATCTGCTGCCACGTAAGTCGACAGCTGTACACGAGCTCTCCTCTTGGGTTCTCAATGAGCACTGAGAAGTGCGAATAAAGTTGCTCTGGTTCGGGCTCGGTGATCGATTCGATATCCGCATGAAGCACAAGCCAATCCTTAAAAAGCGATTTCGGAACTGCCTTCACCTCAAATCGAGGAAAGGCGGCTAGTGCCTGCTCAACAAGCTCTAAGTTATCTGTTTTCAAGATCTTTGCAAGATCCGCGTCACTCAAATTGAAGTAATCGAGCCATTGAAGACTAGTCTGCTCTGCATTTCGTGCGACCTCCTCAGGGAAACCCGCAAACTGCCGGAACGGGCTCTGGCCGGCCCAAATCGTGCCCTCGATCATCGCGTAAACGCGATGCGCCGCTCTGGCGACGAGCCCCCAATTAAGCTCGACGGCGAGCTCGAATAAACACCGCGCCAACCGCGAGGCGGATTGGGCAATAAAAACTGCGTCATTCTGTAGCGTCGTGCCCCTGAGAGGTAGTCGGCTGATATAGGCCTGTAGCAGGGCATTGATTTTACCGACAGACGAGTAGCTATTAGCTTTGATCGGCAGCGGAACCGTTTCGATAAGCTCCTCGATCTGGCTCGCCTCGCCCGAGCGCACAGCTAGGGATTCAAAGGCCTGCGACTTCGCCAGAACCTCGAGGATCTCCGATTCTGAGTACCAAGATTGCATGGCTCGCGAGAACCCGGTCATTTCTTCGGGCGCCACGTAGAAATTCGCGGCGAGCTCGCCCAGTCCTGTGGGCCGGATATTAGGATACTCGTACACTGCCGAGCCGACGCTCTGAAGCTTAAGAAACACAGAGTGGATCACATCCACGAGCCTGTAGTCGTCCCCGTATTTGAACGGGTCGGCTCGCCAGCGTATACTCCAGAACGATTTCTCCAACCACTCGCAACCTTCATCCAGATTACGGATTTTTCGGAGGCAGACCTCCGCGTTTACAGAGTCCATGATCCGGAACATGAGATGCGACTCAATTGGGCAGGACATCGTGCTCACAGACGCCACATAGCTGAGACAGTCGTGAGAGGTTATAATGACGCCCAAACCTTCAGCATCAAAGCCGGGGCGGCCCGCGCGGCCCAGCATTTGCAGGATGTCCTGCGGCTCCAGCTGCTGCCAGCGGCCGGCCGTCGGATTATAGAACTGGGTCCCCTTGATCATAACTGCTGCGGCGGGCAGGTTCACGCCCCAGGCCAGAGTAGCAGTGCAAACCAGCACGTTCGTGTCTCCCTGCGAAAAGGCGGTTTCGGCTGCTCTGCGTGCGTCTTTCTTCATCCCTGCGTGGTGCACGCCGATTTCGAGCGGAGCGCCGATTTCGCGCGCCAAAAGTTCGCGGGTTCGCGTCGTATCCTGGCGCGAATGCACAAACACGAGCAGACGTTTCTGTTTGTTTACAGCGATTTCGCGCACTTTCTCGACACACACTTTATCCATGTCATTGCGTGCGCGCGACGCGGTAGATCGAATGCCCACGAACTGCTGCTCGAGGGGAACGGGCCGAAACGAGGCGTCGAAATAGAACAGTCCCGCCGGCGGGACCTGGAGAAACCGGGCGACGTCCTCATAGTTCGGCAGCGTAGCCGACAACCCGATGAGCCGCGGCCCGCCTGCGTGCCGCAGCACGATGTTCTCAATGACGCCGCCGCGCGACGGGCTGTGCAGCAGGTGGATTTCATCGAGCACAACGAGGCCAACCGTCCTCAACAGCTCGGCGTTTGTGCCCTTGCGGCTCACGATATCCCACTTCTCTGGGGTGGAAACAATCACGTTCGCGGAAGCGAGCTGGAAACGGCTGACGTCGTCGCTATCTCCGGACACTTCTATGACCGTGTATTCTGGCAGCCGGTCTTGCAAAGTGCGCACCTGCTCCTGAACAAGCGCTCTTTGCGGAGATATGTAGACGACTTTCAGCGACTCGTTCAAGCACCTCATAATCGCCAACAAAGCCATGTTCGTCTTCCCGGCGCCCGTCGGCGCGCAAACGAGCATATTGACGTCGGCGTCCACAGCAGCAGCGGCCACTCGGGACTGTGCCAAGTTCAAAGAGCGAAGGCCCTTGAACGCAGATTGCGCATAGCTCGGCAAGTCGGCGATTTTAATTAGGGGCCAATCGGCAACGGCGGCCGACGGCGGA
The DNA here is from genome assembly GCA_030584945.1 of Starmerella roubikii. Taxonomy (NCBI): domain Eukaryota; kingdom Fungi; phylum Ascomycota; class Dipodascomycetes; order Dipodascales; family Trichomonascaceae; genus Starmerella; species Starmerella roubikii. The sequence goes on along the minus strand of JAJMCC010000053.1, from coordinate 46,786 downwards.
GGCGGGACATTGAACTGCTCATATAAGGTAGTAGAAACTTTTGTAGAGTTCTCGGGCAGCTCGAAAGTCCTCAGCCCGTAGGACATAGCTGGTCTCCCTACTGAGCTGAGGTCTAGACACTGGGGCAATTCCTCGTTCATTGTTTCAGCATGGGTGAGATCGAGGCTCTGGATCTCGGTTTGAACGCTCTCTTTATCCTCGGCTAGCGCGAGTTTTGTATACAATACAATGACGGCCCAATTGCGGCTCAACAGCTGGGCAAGACCTAGTCTCGATGGGCCCAATAGCCTCTCGAGCTCGAGCTGTCTATCGTGCAAGCTCAGCTTTGCCAGCGGCTCATAACTTGACAGAACATCAGCTACAGAGACCCCGCTGCCGCTGAGGCGCCGTTCGAGCCAGAGCTCGTCGATTTCTTCAGGTTTTACTGACGCGTGCGTCTTGATGCGGATAGGATCGTTCAGCGCAATGAACTTCGGCGGCTCTTCGGCGACTGCCTCGTCTTCGCTCTCCGGCTCCTCTTCGTCGTCGTCGAGCACGAGATCACTGTCGTCGCTGTTATTTTCCTCGACGAGCTTCTGCTCGGCGATTCGAAAAATCCGTTCTAGGTCGTCTCCTGCAATTGCCTGGCCCAGCAGCTCCTCGATTTGCGAGTTTTGCCGCTGCAATCCGATTTCCGGGTTCGTGACAACCGTCATTACTGCATCCGTGACTTCGTTCATCACATCCTCGGGCACATCGTTGACATATCGATAGATCACACTCGCGAGTTCGTGGTCGAGGTCTCTTCTTTTCCGGCGTCCGAAGATTTGCGACTCGGCGACCCGTTTCGGCAAACGCGAGCCCAAATCGGCCGCCGAAATGCCTGCATCGGGGAGACTCATCGCCTATACAAGGCAGGGCGGTTCGTAGGGTTCTTTAGGTGTTGAGCCGCGCCGCTCAGTTACAGAGGATCGGGCATCATTCGCGGCTCTAAATTACGGGAATAGATAGAAGACGTGCAATTGAGGAACCTAGAGAAAACTCGAGGCTTAAGCTTGTCACATGATGGTATATACGAGAATGCCTGGTTTCGGTCAGAATTTAGCAATATCTGCCGCTGAATTGAACCAGGCAAGGAATTGATGCACTGTGCCGAAAAAAATCCGGAAAAGTCGCACGGCATCTCTTTTCAGAAATCGCTGATCAAAGCGCATCCATTTTTTGGGTTCGCGTAACCCTAATTCGCTGCCTCTCCCAAAAAGCTTCAAAAAGGTACGGGTTGCTAAAAAGGGGCTCATGGACGGGTGGAAGCCAGGAGCCGAGCCGGAATTGTTCAGCGAATTCGCGGCGGCATTGGCGCCGGATCCACGTGCGCACGCCGCCGGGCACGTCTCGAAGCCTATTCGCTTTTCAGAGCAGTTTAACAATAACCGTAGGTTTTATTTTCAATACCACGTGATTAGCTCGACGTGGCAAGTTTTTTAAGGTAGTTTAGGAAGCGCAGAAAAACGCGAGCACGCCCCCATGCTGCATCTCACGCACGCAGCGCCTTAGTCGACTTGCCAGGCGCAAGACGACGCAGCGGTGCGGCTCTCCTTGCTCGCTACGCGGGTTGCGTGGAGGCGAATCCGGCAAGAAAATTTGGTCCCAAATTGCTTACTAATACTTAGCCGCGTCAATATATAAGGAAGGTCAGCGGCACTTCCGAAAAAGTTTTTGAGTCGCTGCGGTATTACTAATTGACCCCAAGTGACGAACCTTGCCCTTAGGCAGAAACATCTACTGTATTTGGATTCGTTTGTTTCGCAGTCACCGCGGACCATCCACATCTAAAACCACACGCGCGCACATCTGCCGTACCTCACACATCCATTGCGAGTGAACCCTAGGTGACATTAGCTTGTTTAACCTTCCCCCCACCAAAAAGATGGATACTCTGAGGGCGCCGAACACGCCGGCGGAGGCGAGTAGGTTTGTATCGAAAGAGAGTCTCTCCATTCCCCAAGAGCTCGCCACCACTAACCAGCAGCCACTGAAGCCCGAATTTACTAATGAAGCGACCCACGACTCGTCGGCAGTGAAGGCCGAGGAGGAGGAAGGCACGAGCGGTATCCTACCGACGGTGCAGAACATAGTTGCGACCGTGAACCTTGCGTGCAGGCTGGACCTGAAAACGATTGCGCTTCACGCTCGCAACGCCGAATATAACCCGAAGCGGTTCGCCGCCGTCATCATGCGCATCCGCGAGCCGAAGACGACGGCGCTAATCTTCGCGTCGGGCAAGATGGTCGTCACCGGCGCGAAGAGCGAGGACGACTCGAAGCTGGCGTCGCGCAAGTACGCGCGCATCATCCAGAAGCTCGGGTTCATGGCGAAGTTCACGGACTTCAAGATCCAGAACATCGTCAGCTCGTGCGACGTCAAGTTCCCCATCCGGCTCGAGGGCCTCGCGTTCTCGCACGGCGTCTTCTCGAGCTACGAGCCCGAGCTGTTCCCGGGCCTTATTTATCGTATGGTCAAGCCGAAGATCGTGCTGCTCATCTTCGTCTCGGGCAAGATCGTTTTGACGGGCGCAAAGCAGCGCGAGGAGATCTACCAGGCGTTCGAGTCTATATACCCGGTGTTGTCCGACTTCCGCAAGTCGTAGGGCGAGCAAAAAAACCATTGCATCTGGCGGGAGATATATATTATTCGGCTTAATTATTTTATATTTCGCATGTAGCAGTGTTCGGGGCCGGCGGCGATGGCGATTTTTCGCAGCGCATGGCGGGGCCGCATGGCGGGGCCGCATGGCCCAAGGCGATTAGTCATCCCGCCGCTGCGAAATAGATCTGCGTCTTCCTCTTCGCTCGGAGCCGCGGCCATGGACATTGACACGCCGCACAGCACGGGCCGATACAATGGGTACGCCACAGTGAATGACCCCCTGGAGTACCTGGACGCGCCGGCCATGATCATGACCGACAGCGCTGCGTCACCTCCAGCGCCGGCGGCGCCGCCGGCGCTGCCGCTCATTCTGCAGGCGGCCGTCGACTACGCGAGGGACTTCCGGATCCAGACGGCCGAGGATCTGCAGGCGTTCTACTCGGAGCAGGCGAATTTGGAGCGCTCGATGATGGACATCGGCAACCGCCTCGACGTCGAGTTCAAGATGCGCGAGGCCGCGGCGTCGATCGGCAAGCTGCAGGACGACCGCGCGTCGCTGTACTCGACCAGGACCTCGAACCGGCTCAGCAAGATGCTCGGCCAGGACAAAGAGGCGAAGAAGGAGCGGCGGCTGAGCGAGCAGGCCGCCGAGGAGGTCGCTATGTCGAACGAGAAGATCAGCAGCCTCGAGGCGCGCAGGGCCCTGATGGAGCGCCGCAAGGCGACCGTGGACAGGCTCATTCTGCAGCACCACTGCGCCGTCATGGCGAAGGCCGTCGCGGGCAAGCCGCTGCCGAACCACCGGCGCGAGGCGAGCCAGGGCTCGCGGCGCAGCTGGATCATGGCGCCGTCGCGGCAGCGGCACCAGCGGCAGCTCTCGGCGGCGTCGGCGGCGTCGGCGGGGGACGCCGAGTCGCTGGCGACCGTGACCGAGTTCCCGTCGCGCACAACGACACCGACGACAACGACGCCGGCCACGACGCCGGCCACGACGCACACAACGACGCGCGCGAGCTCCGTCGTCGACGAGGAGCTCGACGAGCTCACGGCGAAGATCGTGCGCGCGCTGCCGGACCAGTCGCCGGCGCTCAGCGGGAAAGTCTCCTACATTGCATCTGCCTTCGACCGGCTGTCGAGGGAGCTCGCCGAAACGCGCAACCATCTAGAAGCGTCACAGACGCAGATCAGCCACTGCGAGGCGCGCATCCAGTATCTGCAAAACACCGCGGACCAGAGGCGAAGCGGCAGCGGCAGCGCCGACACGGCGGCGCTGATCGCCATGAAGCGCGAGGCCGCCGACGAGCGCGAGAAGGCGACAAAGTGGCGCGACCAGGCCGAGGCGCAGCGGGCGCAGCTGCAGGCGACGACGAAGTCGCTCGAGGAGGTGACGCGGCTCGCCATCCAGCTAGAGGGCGACCGCATGCAGGTGGACGAGCTCGTGCCGGCGCTGAACGACAAGATCGCGAGTCTCGAGGAGGACAAAGTCGCGTTGCTGAAGCAGCGGCTGTCGGCGGCGTCGAACACGAGCCGGCTGTGCGAGGAGTTCCACCACATCGTCGCCGAGCTCGTCGCGAAGCACCGCGCCGAGGTGCGCGCGCTCTGTCCGGCGGCGCTGCCTCGCCGCGACACGGCGGCGTTGGACGCCTTGCATATGTCGCTGTCGCAGCCGTCGACGCCATCCATACTAGTGCCGCCGCGCACGCCGCAGCACCGCGGCGAGTTCCGGCCGCAGTACGACCGGCGCAACACGGAGGTCTCGGAGACACTGTCGAAGTCGAGCTCTGTCTATGTGGACTCGGCGAACCCCTCGCTGGCGAGCGTCGCCGACGGCGGGCTGTAACATTATTTATCCAATACTGTATTTTATTTCATCGGTCTCGACACCGTCAACAGGTCTCGACGCCGTCAACGGGTCTCGACACCGGCTGTAACATTATCTACCAAATCTGCATTTTTCAAACCGACTCAATGGTCATTATGCTTAGCCACGCGATCGTACGAGTAGATCTGGCGCCCAAACAGTCCGCGGTAGAGCCAGTCGAAGAACATGTGCACGCGCGCGCGGTACGTGACCGTTTGCGACATGTAGACGCTGCGCCACAGGTACATGGCGACGACGCCGCCGAAGAAGCTGAACCCGATCTGGTCGCCTGTGTCGAACACGGCCGCGTTCGACACGTACGCGAGCGAGCCGAGGTGGTGGTAGCTGAACGGCCGGCAAAAGGTCTCGTCCGCGTCGGCGCTCGCGCGCACGACCTCGGGGTCGGCCATCGCTAGCCGGTTCAGCTTGCTCGCCATGTAGATGCCCTGCTGGTTCGCGCGCTGCGCCGTCGCGGGCAGCGACGTCAGCTTCGAGTTCGCCTTCTGCAAGTCCTCGATGACGCGGCTCAGCGGGATGCGGTCGTCCGGCTGGTACCACTTGTGCAGCTTGTCGCGCAGCTTCGTGAGGTAGAGCCGCGCCGACGGCTCGTTGCGCAGGATCTGCTTCAGGCAGTTGTCGATCGTCGCGAGCTTGAAGTCGCCGTGCACGTCCACCTCCTCGCGCTGCTCCTTGAGCACGGCGCCGATGCGCTCCTCGAGCTCGTCGACGAGCGAGTGCCGCACCGACGAGCAGTCGCCGATCGCGTAGACCTCGTTCCTCGGCGCGCCGATGACGCGCAGGTGCGAGTCCGTCTCAATGGCCCGCCGGTTGTGCTGCTTGTCGCCGAGGTTCTTCATGACGCGGCCGACAAACCGGCTCAGGCCGACACCCGTCGTCCACAACGTCAAGCCCGACGCAATGCTGTAGACCTGCATGACGCCGTTCTCGTCCTTCTTCGAGAAGTAGACCTTCTCTGGCCCGACCTCCTGGACGCGCGAGTTCGTTTGCAGGTCGATGCCGTCGTGCATGAACCGCTGCATCGCGTACTGCGTGATCGTCTCATCGTAGGTGTTCAAAATCGACGACCGGCTCTGGATGATGTGCACGGACGCGAGGTTCACTAGCAAATGCGGGTACATCTTCGTCACATCCTCTTTCAGCAGATCGTAGATTTCCGAGGCCAGCTCTACACCGGTCGGCCCGCCGCCACAAATGACGAAGCTCAGCAGCCGGCGGCGCTCGTCCTCGCTTACCGACGGCAAAGCCGCTGCCTCGAGGTTGCGGCAGATCGCGAACCGCAGCTTCTCGCAGTCCTCGGCGGTTTTGAAGAAATAGCAGTTCTCGAGACCTTTGACGCCGTGCGTGTTTGTGGACGCGCCCGTCGCGATCACGAGCTTGTCGTACGGAATGTAGAAGTTCGTCGCGCTTTGGTCGCCGTCGTCGCAGCTCTTGACCTCGAGCAGCCGGCCGTCGAAATCGACGTCGTGCGCCGCGGCCTGGATCAGGCGCACGTTCCGCTTCGAGCAGATGTGGCGCATCGGCTCGACGAGCGTGTCGAGAGACAGCGTGCCGACGGCCGCCGAGGGCAGCAGCGGCGTGAACAGGAAGTGGTTCGTCGGCGACACGAGCGTGACATTGTACTTGCTCGTGTCCAAGTTGTTCAGCAAAGCGACGGCGCCCCAGCCAGAGCCGAGCACGACGAGCCGCGGCTTGACCTCATCCTGGCCGAGCTCGATGTCGTCGATGAAGTACTCAGCCACGGGCAGGTTTTTCGGGCCGCCGCGTTTCAGGTTCAGCGCGTCGACGGGGATCGCGACGTCGGTCACGAGCGGGCCGCCCTGGTACGTCGTCGAGTCGTAGATCATGAACGCGAGGAAGTACCCGATGGGCACGGCCACGAACACGGCGAACCAGCCAAACGCGACCTTTACTGCGTGAACAATGCCCCTTTTCGGCGGCGGGGACGTCGAGTAGAAGCGATATGTGGACCGGCTCGACTTGAACGAATACGCGAACGGTTTGGACGTGAGTGCCGACCGGTTCACGAACGGATTCGACGCAGACCGGTTGAACAACGCAGATCGGTTGAACAACGGGGATTTTTCAAAAGCGCGCAAAGTCGAGGCGTGCCGCACGGGCGCGAGCCGCGGGGCCAATGACCTGAACGCCGCGCTGCGGAATTGGTTCCCGAGAAGGGAGATTGGACTGGCGCGCATGTTCTAGCGGAAAGTTTGTCGGACGGCCGTCCCTAGCAAATCAGCGCGAGGCAGGTCAGGTGATGCAACCACTCCCGAAGGGCACCACCGTCTTCGAGCTGCGGCGTTTCTTCTCGCGTTTAGTGTACATACTCCGTAAATAAGGTCTGCGCCCTGCCGGCGTCCTCGAACCGCCTACTTTTTGTTTTTGCAAGGCCCGCGGCCACATGCATACGGATCATCTGTAGGGTCGCACGCACCCACCCTCAGTGCGAGGGCCGGCTGCACCGCCTTCGTCGTCGCAATCAGAGATGACTAAGGCAACAACGGTCATAAGGACTGTCCGAACCCCAGCCTGCCGAACCCAGACTTGCCATCGTCACCCTCATCCTCAGAACACCGCTAAGATGGGCTTTTTGAGCAATCCTGTGCCGCAGTCACTCGGCTCAGAGTGTAAGAAGGCGGCGAAGACCTTGACGAGTTTCGTGAAGCCGAACCAGATGATCCGCTACGAGGAGGTCATTCCGCCCCACGTTTTGCAGAACGCCTACGGCCTCTGCATCGTCACAGTTCTGAGAGCCGGCTTCCTGTTCTCGGGCCGGGCTGGCTCCGGCCTCATTGTCGCGCGGCTGCCGGACGGCACCTGGTCGCCACCGTCCGGCGTGATGACGGCCGGCGCCGGCACCGGCGGCATGATCGGCGCGGATCTGACCGAGTTCATCTTCGTGCTGAACTCGGCCGACGCCGTGAAGACGTTCTCGTCGGCCGGCTCGCTGCAGCTCGGCGGCAACGTCTCGCTCGCCGCGGGCCCGCTCGGCCGCGCCGGCGAGGCCGGCGGCGTCGCCGGCACGCAGGGCGTCGCGACGGTGTTCAGCTACTCGAAATCTAAAGGGCTGTACGCCGGCATATCCCTCGAAGGATCCGTGCTGCTCGAGCGCAAGGACGCGAACCAGAAGTTCTACGGCCGCCCGATCTCGGCGAAGGAGATCCTGTCCGGGCGCGTCGCGGCGCCGCGCAGCGTGCAGCCGCTCTACAACATCCTCGACTCGCGCGCGTTCCGCAAGGACGTCGACTTCGACTCCATGGACGACGACTTCTACGATGACATGCCGAACGAGAGCGACTACGACCGCATGTCGACGTACAGCTCGCAAGGCGGGTCCGTGCGCGGCAAGCCCTCGGGGCGCTACGCCGAGGACGACGACGACTACGACGACTACGACGCGCCGTCGAGCCGCCGCGGCGGCGGCGCGAGCCGGCACAGCCGCAGCCGGTCCGCGTACTCGGACGAGTACGACGACTACGCGCCGTCGCGCCGCGGCGCGCCGAGCGGCGGCGCGCGCAGCGGCAGCGGCCGCTACGCGGACGACTACGACTACGACGACGGCGACGACGACTACGCGCCGCGCCGCAGCGGCACGCGCAGCAGCCGCCGCGAGTACACGGACGACTACGACGACAGGCGGCGCAGCCGCCGGGACGACTACGACGACGAGCCGCGGTCCTCGCGCGCGCCGGCAAAACCGGCGCCGAAGCCGCCGCGGGCCCCGGGCACGGTCACGCAGGGCATCGCGCTATACACGTTCGCCGGCGAAGAGAGCGGCGACCTCGCCTTCAAAAAGGGCGACGTCATCAACATCACGGCAAAGAGCGACTCGACGGACGACTGGTGGACGGGCGAGCTCAACGGCAAGAAGGGGATTTTCCCGGCGAACTACATCGAGCTCGTGTGAAGTGTGTAGTTGCTAGCATGCAAAATAACTCTATTAGGCTACTGCATTGTATTCTTATCATGCCACATAAGCGAAGTTGAAGTTCGAAGTTGGGAACGCTTGAGGTTGGAATGAAGCTCGAAGCTATATGAAGCTCGAAGCTATAAACGTTGGAAACGAAGCCAGAAATGAAGTTAGAAACGAAGCTATAAACGAAGCCGTGGAAACGATCAGCTGGGGAGAAATTAGCTATGGAAACGATCAGCTGTGGAGATCAGCTGTAGAAAATTAGCTATCGAAACGAAGCTGTGGAGATTAGCTGTAGAAAAATTAGCTATGGAAACGATTAGAATTGAAGCGCCACACTAACGATGTCCATGCGGTGCCCGATGATACTCCCTGGCCGTGCCAATAGGCTGCAGCGGCCACAATTCCCGCCTTCGATCTGCGCGTCGATTACGCCTGTTTTAGCAGCATCGTGAAATTTCTAGGGTTGATAAAATCGTGTGCGCCAGTCAGCAGAACTAGGTTCCTCACGCTACTACCCCACACAAAGTGAAGCAGGATCGAGGTTTAGGTACACCGCGACACAAGATAGGTGACCCCCCGGCCGTCAGGGCCAAACGCGCGGCATATTTGACGGCAACAAACAATTCTATACATTAATCTAGGCGGCTGAGAATGCCAAACCGCGAGCTCTTAGGGAAGCAACATGGCCAGCCTATAGGCCCCTTTACTTCAGTCATGTGAAAACCCTCGTGTCTGGCATATCCCGGCGGGCGGCGCAAAAATATACAAAAAATCAGCTTCTTTAAGAAACCACCACCAAAAAATCCGAGCTATGGAAATCCAGGCTCTGATCGCCGTGCCAAGCTCGGCATCACCGCGGATCGCGCGCAGTCCTCGCCGTCGACCTCAGGAATCGAGAGTAAATGACTCGGGCAGGGGCGCGAGCGAGAAGACCGCTACCCTGGAAATATCCACCCCAGCAGCTATATAAATTTCGCAGTCGTCCCATTCCCAGTATTGTAGATTTTATGACTCTTTTCAATCCGAAGGCGCAGAAAGCGATTGTTCCGGACCCCCCGACCGCGGAGGAGGTCGCCGCAGCAGAGGCGAGCCAGCCGGCACCGTCCACGACGCCGAAGGACTTCATCCAGCGGTTCCGGCTCGATGGCAAGGTCGCCCTCGTCACGGGCGGCGCCCGCGGCCTCGGCTACTCGATGGCCGAGGGCCTCTGCTCCGTGGGCCTGCGCGCCGTCGCCATCCTCGATGTCCAGACGGAGCTCGGCTTGGACGCGGCAAAGCGGCTCCACGAGACGTACGGCGTCGAGGCGCGCTTCTTCAAGGCCGACGTGCGTGACGAGAAGAGCGTCGGCGAGATCCTCGACTCGGTCGTCGCCGAGTTCGGCCGCATCGACGTCGTCGTCAACTCGGCCGGCATCGCCGACCTCGTGCACGCCGAGGACTACCCGGCCGACAAGTTCCGCCGCGTCATGGACATCAACGTCGTCGGCACGTTCCTCGTGTGCCAGGCCGCCGCGCGCCACATGATCGCGCACGGCGCGGGCGGCGCGATCGTGAACATCGCGTCGATGTCCGGCCACATCGTGAACTTCCCGCAGGCCCAGAACGCCTACAACGCGTCGAAGGCCGGCGTCATGCACCTCACGAAGTCGCTCGCCGTCGAGTGGGCGCCCTTCGGCATCCGCGTGAACTCGATCTCGCCGGGTTACATGGACACGGCCCTGAACCGCGCGTTCAAGAGCCTGTTCAGCGAGTGGGAGCGCCGCACGCCGATGGGCCGCCTCGGCGACATGGACGAGCTCACGAACGCCGCGATCTACCTGGCCTCCCCGGCGTCGAGCTTCGCCACGGGCACGGACATTCTCATCGACGGCGGGTACACCTGTATCTAAGCCTGTGTGTCTAAGCGCTGAGGATTTTGAACGCTCGGTAAAACTCTTCACGTAGCGGGGTGCCCATAGACTTTAATGCGCTCACGTAGACTCGCCACTTGCTTCCCTCTAATCAGGTAGAGATTGTATTACATAGACTAAGATGACTCCGGCGAAGCAGGGCGACTCGAGTGTGTGACGAGAATTGGCAACTAGTAGATTTAAGAGAATATGTCAAGTATTAGCGACTAGTATGTAGCAACTAGTATGCGACTAGTAGTAGCACTCAAGCCTACGCGTTTACCCTAGGCGGTCAATTTATGTCGCGTCCACTGACGAGTCAGTCGGTGCTGCTAAATAATGGATTCACAGCAACAATCTACCCCGTATGGGACGGCTCAAAACTCCCGCTGGAGCTGATTGCGTCTTTGTGCGTCGAGTTCAATGCGGAAATCGATAGGGGCCAGACATACCCGCTGACCCACCGCATGAGCCTCGAAATGTTCGAGAAATCGTGGTTCTCCGGGGTCTGCGGAGTCATGTTCGCGGGAGACTTGCCTGACTTCGGAATTGACGACCTCGACCTCCTCGACACGGACGCGTTTCTCGGCTCTTTCTGCATATCCCCAAGCTACCCGGGGCGGAGCTCCCATATTTGCACGGCCGATTTCCTCGTGAAAACTCGGTACAGGCGCCGCGGGATCGGCATGGCCTTGGCCCAGTGTTTCCTGCGGTGGGCGCCGCAATTGGGGTACGACTACGCGCTGTTCAACCTCGTGTACGATTGCAACATCGCCGCTTGTAAAATACTGGATAAGCTCGACTTCCGCGTTTTGACGACCTTGAAAGGAGCAGGGATCCTGAAAGGCTTCGACCACCCGGTGGACGGCTTCATGTTCGGCCGGTCCTTGATTTCGAACGAGCACGAGGCTCTGCAACACGCCGGGCCCGAACGGAAGTATCCTCAGCCGTACGTATCACAGCCAACGCCCGACACAGCTCGGCTCGAAACGCCGCAGCCGGCGCGGCAGCGTAAGCACACACCCGAATACGAATGGCTGCTCTACTATTTAACGAGAGGCGTGTATCCACCGGGACTCTCACGCGTCGAGCAAACGCGACTACGAAGCCACCGGAGATACTATGAGGTGCGCGACGGCGCGCTCATCCACTCGCGCACGAGAAACGAGGTCATTTCCGACCCAGACGAGCAGCTGCAAGTCGCGAAGTTCCTGCACGAGAAATCACACGCCGGCATCAACAAGCTTTCGCGGGAGATAAACAACCGGTTTTTCTGGCACGGGATGAGAGAGAGCGCTAAAACGGCGATCCAGATGTGCCGCCAATGCCAAGACAGCAAGCGCGGGGCATTCGAACTGGGCGATGCCGGGTCGAGCGCCGAGCCGGAATTAAGTGAGGAGCCGGAGTTGAGTGCGGAGACTCAATCAAGCGTACCTCAATTGAGTGCGGGGCCTAAGTTGAGCGCGGAGCCCAAAGCAAAAGCAGAACCGGAACTGAGCACAGAACCCACACCGAGTGTGAGGTTCAAGCCCGAGCTCGGCGCGCACTTTGTAGAGCCGGCGCGCTTAGCAAATTCTGTGTCGGATGAGCCAGAAATGACCGTTCTAAGCTCGAAATTCCCGGCAGGCGTTTTTGATGCTGACGCGGGCCGCAGCTCAAAGACTTCTGAGCCCCAGGACCCGGGGAGCGTTGTTTATTTATTGCCCGAAGACGAGGACGCAGACTATATTCCTAGTGACGAAGCATACGATATGGGATTGGGTGGAGAACACGAGGATTACTTAGAGGACGACGATGATATATTCCGGGACAGCGACGATGAGGAGTATATTGACGATGAGGCCGACGACGATGAGGACGACGAGGACGACGAAGACGACGAGGATGACGAGTTTGACGACGACGCGAATGGCCTTGACGACTAACCCACCACCCTCTCTATATAGATATAATGAAAGTTGGAATTGGCCAGCTCACGTCCACCGTGAACTTGAGAGCCAACGGGCTGCAGGCCGCGGCGCTCATCGAGCGTGCATACAAAGCGCGATGCGAGGCGCTGTTCTTACCCGAGGCAGCTGATTACATTGCCGGATCGCCGGCCGAGACGGTGGCATTAGCGAAGCCGCTGAGCGAGTCGCCTTTCTACGCCGAAATCAAGGCGGCACTCAGCAAGTTCCCAATTCATGTCAGCGTCGGTTTCCACGAGCCCACGGAGCCGGCGACGGACCGGGTTCGCAACACTCTGCTTTGGCTGAACCCCGACGGAGAGGTGCTGAATAGGTACCAGAAAATACATCTCTTCAACGCCGACGTGCCCAATGGACCCATTTTGCGGGAGTCGAAATCGGTGGAGCCGGGCACGCGGCTGCCGGAGATCGTGTCCCTAGGCTCGATGAAAATAGGGCCGCAGATTTGCTACGATATCCGCTTCGAGGAGACCTCGCTGCAGCTCGTGCGGAACGGCGCGAACGTGCTCGTGTACCCGTCGGCGTTCACCGTGCGCACGGGCGAGGCGCATTGGCGGATCTTGAACCAGGCGAGGGCCATCGACACGCAGAGCTTCGTGATCAGTGCCGCGCAGGTGGGCAAGCACGACGAAGCGGGCAAGCGGCAAAGCTATGGCCACGCTATTGCCGTGGACCCCTGGGGCACGATTCTTGCCGAGTCGGAGGAAGAGGCTACGGACCTGCTGGTCGTCGACCTCGACCTCGACTCAGTAGAGCGCGTCAGAGGCAATATGCCTCTTATGAAGCAGAGAGAGGACACCAAATATACTTAAGCTTAATTCTACGTTAGACCATGCGCGCGAGCAGATTCTTTTTTTCGTTTAAGCGGAAAAGGATGTCCTGGCGGCGCCGCTGGATGTCCGCGTACGCGACTTTCTCCGTCTGTATTCTGAGGCCGTACTCCTCGATGATCTGCTCTATTTTGCGGTCGGCACTGCCTTGGTAGGCGTTCACGGCCGTTCTGATCTGCGCAACGGCGGCAATTGCCTGTGTTATCGTCTCTAGTGCCTCCTCCTTGACATGCTGGAGGTTCTGCAGCTCCATTCGCAGCTGCAAGTGCTCGAGAACTTGCGCATCGCTCTCAGTGTTTGTGCCGGCTGTCGCAAGGTGCGGTGCAATCACCGACAGCTTCGGCACGTTTCTGACCTCGTTTGCTAGCGCAACGACTTTGTTGCTCGTGTCCAAGCGGACCTTCAGCGCGAGGCTGAGCTCATCCATGAGTTTCACGAGCTCATCCATATATTTCACTCAGGTGGTCGCCGCCTCGTGTGGTAGGGAAAGTCTATGCCAGCCGGATAAAATGAGTATTGGAAGCAGAGTATCTAAATTCTATCAGTCGCAAATGTATGGGAAAATCCTGTTGCTCTAACTCAGAGTAAAAGCAATTAGCCGACGAGTCTGTGAAGGCCGCACGTTATTATCAAACCGCGGTGTAGGCCGCCGCACTGATAGCGGAAGCAACCCTTCCACATGTGGAGGTGGGAAATAACCCGAGCCGAGTAACGGGGATCATGCATGGCCGCGCGGGTTCAGGGTGGCCTTTATAAATCAACGCGCACCTCACTGCCAGCAATCTACTGATCAGCGTTTTCCAAGAACTCCCCTACATTTTTATAGACCCCTCGATTACCAGGAATGCTCAAGACTGCACAGAACTTGCGGAACGTTATCACGCTGTTCCACAATCCGCAATCTAAGGCCTCACTAGCCCTTCTCAACCAGATCGAGCCCAGGTTCCAGAAGAAGGCGGCATTGCGTAACTTCGACCTCGAGGTGAACGAGAAGGACCCGACGGCTGACCAATTGGCCGCCATGAAAAAATATACCCCTCTTTTGGCGAATGTGGCAAAACCCGCGGATTTGCCGCGGCCGACGCTTGTTTCATGGTTCAACGGGAAGGTGGCCGTGAACAACGAGCAGCGGGCGCTCGCCATCGTCAACGCCGTGAGCGCTGAGCCCGAGGCGGAATTATGATCGCATAGCTTTAATGTTATTTAACGAAGACTGTATGATTAGCTTAAACGACGTTGTCACCTCTTAATGCCTGCATTCTGCGATCAGCGGGGCTACAGTATGTTTGGCGGGCTAGCGAGCACAGGCCGCGTAACCCACCATGACATCGGATTCGACACGCGTTCGTGGTGGGTCCCCGTGAAGGCGCTTGGCAGCGGCACTTTTGGCGACGTGCACAAATTCCGGCGCGCGTCTGATTCGGACAGCGAGCGCCAGCGCGACACGCTTCCCGTAACCTCGGCAGTCAAGAGAATCAAGCATGTGTTCAACAGCGAGACGCATCTGCGCCGCGCGATTCGCGAGCTCCGCATTATGTATCACTTGAGGGGCCACCCGAACATCGCGACGCTCGGCGAGGTGGACCTCGTGCGCGCCTCCAAATACCCGGGGCTCTATCTGTACATCGAGTCGATGGACATGGACCTGTCGTTCGTGCTCAAAAACAAGCAGGAGGTCCTCACGGAATGGCACGTTCCGTACATCTCGTACCAGCTCCTGAGCGCCGTCAATTACATCCATTCGGCAGGAATCGTGCACCGCGACTTGAAGCCGAGCAACATTCTCGTGGGCCGCGCTGGTCAAGTGAAGGTGTGTGACTTCGGCCTCGCGCGCGGCCTGCTCGCGTCCTCGGAATCTCTGGGCTTTGTGGACAGAGAGCATTACACAGAGTACGTCGTGACGCGGTGGTACCGCGCGCCCGAGATTTTGATGCAAGTCGACAAGTACCACTATGGCCTCGACATCTGGTCCTGTGGCTGCATCATCGCCGAAATCGCGATGCTCCGGCCCCTGTTCAGAGGCAGCACAAGCTTCGAGCAGATGGTCAAGATCATCGAGACAATTGGCGTGCCTCCGTATGATGACATCAATATGCAGATGAAGCCGATCTGCGACGCGCACGCGAACGTGCGGCGGCTCTCTCGCATCCTGCCTACGCTGCTGCCGAAATCTTTCCAGCGTCTGGTCGAGCAGCTGCTCGTGTATAGTCCCGACGAGCGGCTCACGGCGCGCCAAGCCATGGAAAGCTCGTTTTTCGATGTGGTGCGTAGGTCGTCTCACACGGGCAACGACATGATTAATGTCACCTGCCCGCAGAGGCTCGATACGAAATTCGAGCACGCGAGTGCCGACAAATTATACTGCATCCTCGAAGACGATGTAGATAGAATTCAGCACGGTAGCTAGAGTACATATTCCACTACTGTTAACGATTACGAGGGTCACTAAATGAGCGGAGAGGACCGCTTGGGTGCGGTCGCGGGTGCGCTCTCGCGGGTGCGTAAGGGTTCGTCTCTAACGTCACACGGCGATCAGATGGAAGTCAAGGATCTACGGCGGCGTGTCGCCCGACACTTCTACGATCTCGTGGACGAGAATGCAAACCCCCTGGTTGTTGCATTGGCTCTGCAGGACACGAGCAGTGTGGGTCTGCAACGCCATACGAACGAGTTTTATGACCTCCACGAGGAGATCCGCGAGTTTCTGAGGTCGCGCGTGGACGAGAGCTACGAGGGATTCATGGAGAGCTCGGGCGTGTATCAGTACGTCGTCGAGGCTCTGAAGACGAGCAACGTCGCGCTCCAAGGGTCGAAGGCCCAGCTTTTGGACGTGCACAAACAGCTCCAGGACAGCAAGCCGGAGCTGCAGGAACTGCACCGCAAGTCGGCACGGATCAAGCACAAGCTCGACATCCTCGCGAACCTGGACCTGCTCCAGCAGCTGCCGGCGAAGTACGTGGCCTCCGTCGAGAAGCGCGACTTCGCGCGCGCGCAGCAGATGATGGAGAACGTCCTCGAGTTTTTCAACAAACGCAACATCCTGAACCATCCCCAGATCCAGCCGTACATCCTAGAATTCAGAACCCAGAAGGTGAATCTTGTGTCGCGGCTCTCCGCCGAGCTGAAGGGCCTTGCATTTGTGGAAGGGCTCGGCCGGAAGGACAAGCTCGACTACTCAAAGACCTTGTTAGGTGAGAACTTGGACTACGTCGAGTTCATGAGCGCGCTGCCCGCGCTAATAGAGGTCAATGCGGCGAGCCGCGAGCAGAACATGTTTGCCCACGTCGGCTACATAATGCAGACCTTGAACGGTTTGGACGGGCTCAAAGAGACGTTGGACGGGCTTATGCAGGGGCTGAACCGCGAGCTCAAGCTTCTGGTCCAGCACACGACGCAGCAGATCATCAAGGACCTGAGGCTCACGCCGGACTGTATTGCTCGGGTCAAAAGGGGCCAAACTCTGTTAGGCCAGTTCAGGCTGATCGACCAAAACGCACTGTCAGCCGTCACAAAGACCCTGTTCACGAAACTCGTGAAGGTTCTCGAGTTCCAGAGGGTCATTAAAGAGGTGGCGCAGCTGTTCAACATCAAGTATCCCTATGAAAAGGTGTGCGACGCCGTCCTGCACACCGTCCGCGAGTTCTTGCTCGAGTACATTGGCGGCAACACGGCGCCGGCGCGCCTGAAGGCGAAAAAGACCGCGCGCGGCTCGGCGGCGAGCGACTCGGCGTCGAAATTCTCGCGCACCGCCTTCAGCAAAGAGCCGCTCTTTGAGTTCGGCCCGGGCGACGAGGATAACAAGTCGATGCGGGACTTCGACGTCCTGCGCGAATCCCTGAAAAGAAGCGTACCTGGCTTGCTCGCTGACGACCCGCATTACTTGTTCGCTGAGACGCGTGGCAAGCAAGAGCTCTCCATCGTGGCGCCGCCCCACATCCTGAACATCCGGCCGATGATCGAGCCGAGTGTCGCGTTTCTGGTCAAGGCCAAGACTCTGGCGGCCACGGACAAGTACCGCGGCGTTTACGACCGCTTTTTGGACGGGTTCATCCAGCAGTCGTTTGTCCCCAAACTCCAGGAGTCTTTCGAGGAGGCCATCGTCGGGATCTGTGAGGACGAAGGCGCGCTCGAGCAGATGGCCGACTACCGCAGCAAGTCGCAGCTGCCGATTGTGAACTGCGTGGGCCAGTTCGCCGAGACGATTGGCCTGCTGTGCCAGATTCTCGACGCCGGCTCGGGGTTCCGCGCTGACTACGCCGATATGCTTGTCGGCCTCATCGAGTCGGTCGCGACTTTTTTCCGCACGCGGATGACGAACCTCTTCGATCGGTCCTCGTACAGCAACGTGTTCAAGCTGCCGGCGTTCGTGGCGCAGCAGGCCCTCCACACGTCTTTGCAAAAGCGGTTCAAGGGAATTCCGGATTCTGCCGTCGAGTTCACTGCATACTTCGATAAACGCAGAAGCCCCAAAAAGCCAGCAAGGTCGGCAGTGGCGATCCAGGACCTGCTGGATGTGAACATGCTCAAGGATGCGACCCTCCTGATTACGAGCATTCGGTGGTTTATCCTGCGCCTGCAGAAGATCCGCCAAGTCGACCAGTCAGAGCCAACAAAACGGTCCGATGAAGATCTTTCCGTTCGGGTCAAGCGCCGCTGGGCGTTCCTCAGCACATCCGCGAACATCCCATCCGATATAGACATGAGCATCCTGAACAGCCGGGCGGTGCTTGGCGGGCAGAGCCTGAAGAACTTCGACGCCGTGATTCAAAGGCTCGAAGAGTGCGTCTACTCCGGGCTAGCGTGTATCCGCGCCGATGCCTTTTTAAGGATCGTTTACTCTTTTGACGAAATGGTCATCAATCGTGACTACCACAGCACGAACCGCGGCGAAGAACGCGACCCCGTGGTTGATGGGTTACAGCACGAGCTCTCTGTAGAGTCGCAGATCTTCGAAGAGCATTTGATTCCCTCGGATTGCTTGTTTTTGCTCGGGGATATCGCCGATTTCATGGCCCAGCTCTTTATACTTGAAGGAGACAACATCAAGGATATGAACGAAGCGGGACAGAACCAGATCCTCACGAACATCTTCGCTCTGCAGCAGATGCTTACCTCGATCGTTTCGGACCCGCGCGAGGTCGACTTCTCGAGATCGTCCGGGTTCTACGAACTCTTCCGCCTGAACCCGACGCTAATTGTTGAAAAGGCCCGCAACGGTGAGACCGATTTGGAGTACAAAGACCTGAAACTGCTTCTAGAAATCCGGCACCGCAATGCCAGCGGCAGCAGTACTTCACATGCGTTCGGGAACCTGTCGGACCAACTCGCACAGTTGGATGCGATCTTCTTCAGCCAGTCTGCTGTGGGTAACGGCATTCCGCGGGCAAAGTCCGTGGCAAGCATCGGCGCAGCCTCGGAAACCTCAGTGGAAGAGTCCAGAAAGCAGAAGGAGGACCGCCAGCGTGAGTGGGAGCTCACGAAAAAACGCGAGCAGGAGGAATCGGCAAAGAAGCAGGCCGAGCGGGAGCAGCTGAAGAAGCAGCGCGAGCGCGACCAAATCGCTAAAAATCAACGCGAGCAAGAAGAAGCGGTGAGGAAACAGCGACAGGAGGAGCTCGCGCGGAAGCAAAAGGAAGAGCTTGCTAGGAAAGACGAGCAGGCGAGGAAAGAGGAGCAGGCGAGGAAAGAGGAGCAGGCGAGGAAAGAGGAGCAGGCTTGGAAAGAGGAGCAGGCTTGGAAAGAGGAGCAGGCGAGGAAAGAGGAGCAGGCTTGGAAAGAGGAGCAGGCTTGGAAAGAGGAGCAGGCGAGGAAAGAGGAGCAGGCTTGGAAAGAGGAGCAGGCTTGGAAAGAGGAGCAGGCGAGGAAAGAGGAGCAGGCTTGGAAAGAGGAGCAGGCTTGGAAAGCAGAACAGGCGAGGAAAGTAGAACAGGCGAGGAAAGAGGAACAGGCCAGAAAGGAGCTCGCCAAGAAAGAGGACCTAGCCGGAAAGGAAAACCAAGAGAGGGAAGAACAACTCAGGAGAGAGGAGCTCGCTCGAAAACAAAAAGAAGAGAGTAAGGCGCGCGAGAACAGGCAGCGAGACGCCGAGCAAAAGGAGATGGAAAGGCAGAGAAAAATCGCGGAGCGGCAGAGAAAATTCGATGCGCACAACGGAGACGAGGTCGATGAGTTGAGGAAAGCACGCGATGCACTGAAGCCGAGGGCCAACCAGGATACCTCTACTGTCGCAGCGGCCCCGAAGCTTGTGAATCCTCGGACTCTGCCAATGGAGCCCGTTTCTAGTGCACCTGTGGGGCCGCAAAGAAAGCGGTCCACACAGTCACTATCTAGAGTGAGAACGAACTTAACCGGGAGCTCCAATGATCTGTCCCCTATCACGCCGGACCAGCCAACGGGAACTGACACTCGAACGCCTTCGCAAAAGGCGCTCGAAGCCTCTCAACGCGTGCGCACGCG
The DNA here is from genome assembly GCA_030584945.1 of Starmerella roubikii. Classification (NCBI taxonomy): domain Eukaryota; kingdom Fungi; phylum Ascomycota; class Dipodascomycetes; order Dipodascales; family Trichomonascaceae; genus Starmerella; species Starmerella roubikii. Next base: position 27,221 of record JAJMCC010000053.1, on the reverse strand, counting down.
AGCAATGCCGCATCTGCGGCAATCATAGAGTTAACATGGAGTTTGTTGCCGTCATCTTGGGCTGCACCCGTCTCAGATAATTCTACAAAGGCACGGTGGCCAAGCTCCACTGTAATTGTGATACATAGTGCATTCTAAAATTGCAAGATTTAGCATAGCATAGTGTCTCATATTTGTTTTCAAATCATCTAGTCACGAAGTCCGTAATTGATGCTACCATACAGAAACTTAACTGCCCTAGAGCTACCATCCAATTGGCCTGGCTAGCTCAATCGGAAGAGCGTGTGACTCTTAATACGCTTAGGCGATGATAGTCATCACAAGGTTGGGGGTTCGAGCCCCCCGTCGGGCTAGAGCTTCGGCTCATTTTTTGGCGCTATGTTTCGTCTTGCTACTCTTGCTTTGCATTATACTGCTTGGCAAGAGTGGCCTAAATTTTTCTGTGGCAGTTTTACGTCTAATTCGACTGTCTTATAGTGTATGAACGATACGCCATTTTGCTGATGCCTGTGGATAAGACTTATCACCAGTCAGGGTAGCAAGGTAGCTTCTGTGGCATAGTCGTCACAGTTAGTTATTAGGCCTGGCTAGCTCAATCGGAAGAGCGTGTGACTCTTAATACGTTTAGGCGGTAATAGTCATCACAAGGTTGGGGGTTCGAGCCCCCCGTCGGGCTCATTTTTTTGCAGCTTTATCTTGCAATGAAGCAATCTTTTATCCTGCGAGTTTCCGAGTACCTTCCTTTTTTCCTTTCACAGCTTTAGTTTGCATACTGCCGTCCATCAATGACCTGTGCAAGTCGTCTACTACGATACTTTTAGAGAATTTTGACGACTCAGCAACAGAGTCTATCATAGAAATCTTATTCTCACAACATATATATATACGACAACCGCGAAATAAACTTTCACCGAAGATTATATCTTCATTCACAACGACCAACACCAACAAGCCATCAATAGAGGATGGAGGATGGAGGATGGAGGAGGGAGGAGGGAGGAGGGAGGAGGGAGGAGAGAAAAAGAGAATTGACGAAGGTAGGCAAAATAACGTACCGTACCTAACACTTACCTCCAAACAACTTCACGCTGCCGTCAATTATCCGCATCGTCCTTACCCTCATCAATAGCTGGTGAACATCGTTCAGGCTTGCAAATATGGCAGCAGCAGACCGCGAGACGAGGCAGTATGCCCGATTGAGGCGAAAGTATGGCAACCAGACGAACGGAGATGACCACGAGCTGCTAAGAGGCAGGAATTCCAGTGAAAGTGGAGATACGAGTTCGGTTGAGGAGACCGCAGATGCGGCTGAAAATGAGACTAAAGAGGAAGAGGAGGAGCAATCAGATGATGAGGATCCAGGAAAGAAAAGCCCTGGGAAGCCAAGGCGGCGCCGGACCCACCAGGCGCGCGCGAACAAGAAATCCGCGCACGAAACGCGTAAGTCCAAGGGATTTCTAACGGGAAAAAGTATGATATTCGTGATCGGCACAATCGCCGGACTGCTGTTTGCGCATTACATGGCCAAACATAACACCACAGTGGATCTTGCCGGCGCGTCTCAGGAGTGGCTACTGAGCCACAAGAGTCTTCTTCCTGACACGCTTGTGGATCTCATTGAGCAGTCCAAAGAGAAGAGTCACGATAATGAACTCAGTGATGCCTTTGCTGTAGGAACCTCCATGTTCGAAGAGGGATTTCGACCCAAATATCCTGTGATCATGGTTCCCGGTGTCGTGAGCACGTCATTAGAGAACTGGGGCGTGCATGGTTCCGACGACTGCACGCAGAACTACCGCGAGCAAGTGTGGGGCGGCTGGCAAATGGTCAAGCAGATTTTGCTGTCGAAGGCGTGCTGGCTCAAGCACATTGTCCTTGATAGGGAGACCGGGCTCGACCCCGGCGACATCCGGATTCGAGCGTGTCAAGGCATCGAGAGCGCCGATTACTTCATTACTGGCTACTGGATTTGGAACAAGATCGTGGAGAATTTGTCGGCGATGGGCTACGACCCGAATAACATGGTTCTCGCCTCGTACGACTGGCGCCTCGGCTACGCTGATTTAGAGAAGCGGGATGCGTATTTCTCGCACCTGAAGGCGCTGTGCGAGATCAACTTGAAACGCACTGGTCTCAAGACCTCGCTCTTGGCGCATTCGATGGGCTCCGAGGTCGTGTTCTACTTCTTCAAGTGGGTCGAGGCAATGGGCCCCGAGTTCGGCAACGGCGGCCCGCAGTGGGTCAACGAGCACATTGCGCACTTTGTCGACATCAGCGGCAGCCTTCTCGGCACGCCGAAGGCTCTAGTAGCCCTGCTCAGCGGCGAGATGCGCGACACCGTGAGTTTGAACCCGCTGGCCGCGCAGGCTCTCGAGAAGTTTTTCGGCCGCGAGGAGCGCGTCGATATGCTGCGCTCGTGGCCCGGAATCGCGTCGATGCTGCCGAAGGGCGGCGCCACTATCTGGGGAGATTCCCACGGCGCGCCGGACGACTATCCGAACACGACTGAGACCTTTGGCAACTTCATCCGGTTCGCGGAACAGGAGTCGGAGCTGAGCGCTCATAACTATACTTTAGACGAGAGTCTCCAGCTGCTGTTCGAGCAGTCGCCGGACTGGTTCAACCGGAAAACAAGCAAGACGTACTCGTTCGGTCTTGCTAGAACGCGGGAGGAAGTCGAGCAGAACGAGAAGGATCCCTCTAAATGGTCGAACCCGCTCGAAGTGGCTCTGCCCAACGCGCCAGACCTCGAGATTTTCGCGTTCTATGGTGTCGGCAAGCCCACGGAAAGGGCCTACTTCTACCGCGACACGACGAACGACTCGTCAACGGCGCTCGACCTCGTGATCGACTATGTGAGCCTGGAGCGCGGCTCTGTTGTCACGGGCCCGGGCGATGGCACGATCTCGCTGCCGTGCCACACGATCAACCACCGTTGGAAGGAAGAAAACTCGAAGTTCAACCCGGGCGGTGCAAAAATCACCGTTGTCGAGATGGAGCACCGGCCAGATATTTTCGACTTGCGCGGAGGCACGGAGACTGCCGACCACGTCGACATCTTGGGCCGCACCGAGCTCAACGAGCTGCTGCTCAAAATCGTGAGTGGCCACGGCTCGGAGGTGAAGGACCGCACCGTCAGCAACATCCACGACTGGGTCTGGGATCTCGATCTAGGCACTAACTGAAATCGTTTATAAATACATATCGTATCGTCATCAATCTGCGCGCGCGCAATGGTTTAAAGCTCCTTGCCGTACTTGATCGGCTTCCCCGTCTTCGCAATGGCGTCGTGGACGGCCTGGTACGAGAGTTTGGGATCGGCATCGACGAGCACTTTTTGGTCGGCCAGCGAGACGTCGGCCTTCTCCACGCCATCCAGCCGGCCGAGAACCCGCTTAACAGCGTTGACACAGCCATCGCAGGACATTCCCACCCCGAATTCGTATTTGGACATAGTTTCTAGCGTTCTCGGAAGTGCGGAGCTTTACGTTATATAACGGACTTGCCACCGCCACCTCCAGAAAAGGCATACCCTAAACCTCGAGTGTACATGGAATAATTAAAAAAGTTCACGTACGTACTAGATATCCAAAGACTCGCTGCTCGCATCAAGGGCTTCCGTCGCAATCTTGACCCAGCGGATCAAATTGTCGACGTCGTCGTCCTCCAAGCTCTCGGCAATGCCGGGCAAAACCTGGCCCGCGTAACCGGTGTAGCGGCCCGGCGCATAGATGATATGCTTGAACCAGGGCCGGTTGTCCAGGCCCTCTTCGTAAAGGAAGTGCTTGTCGAGGCCCCTCAATTTCGCATTGAGCTTGTTACGGGCGTGGATCAGGAACAGCTTCTTGATCTCGTTCCAGAATCCTTTGCCGGCCATGACCTCGGCGAATTCGTCGTCGAAGTCGTGCACCTTCGCGCGGAACCCCTTGGCGACGCCGCGGAAGCGGTAGGCCTTGCCGATGAGCTCGCCGACCTCCTCCTTGGCGGGGCCCTCGTAGCTGCCGAGCAGCCGCTTCACGTCGTTCTTGATGGCGTCCGCGTACGCAACAACGTCGTACTTCGTCGTGATGCCGTCGACGAGCTGCAGGGCATTAAGAAGCAAGAACCGCGTGACCGCTTGGTGGTACTCGAAAGTGGTATCGCCGAACGTCTCCATCCAGTGCAGAGAGTCGAAGTTCGAGTGGTAGTGGTAGACGGCCTTGTTGCCGCCGGCGAAGCCCATGTCGACCGACGGGATCCCGAGGTGGTCCTGGAACACGGTGTAGTCGCTGCCCGAGCCCAGCGGCTCCGGGCGCCCGTGCCAGTACTTCAGAAGGTCCGCGTCCTGGAAGGGCGTCTTGCGCGCGGCGCGGAAGATGATGTCGTTCAGCAGCGGGTTCGCGCTGACCTTGAACTCGGTGCCGGCGTAGCCGACGTCGCAGTTCAGGTACGCGACGGCGTTCTTCGTCAGGTGCTCGGCGTGGTCCTCGCCCCACTCTGTCGAGCCGAGCAAGCCGTACTCCTCGCCGTCCCAGGACGCGAGCACGATCGTGCGCTCGGGCTCCCAGCCGGACTCGATGAGCTTGCCGAGGACGCGCGCGACCTCGAGCAGCACGGCGGTGCCGCTGTTCGGGTCGGCGCCGCCGATGATCCAGGCGTCGCGGTGGTTGCCGATGATGACCTCCTCGTCGGACTTGCCCTGGAACCGCGCAATCACGTCCCGGTTCGGGCGGAAGTCGTAGTCCTGCACGCTCTCGAGAACCACCTTCTGCTTAGACGGGCCCACGTTGTACTCGACGTCCGCGAGCGCGCCTTTCCAAGCGGGGATCGCCGGCCCGTGGCCATTGAGCGCCTTCAGCAGCGGGAGCGCGTCCGTGTACGAGATCGGGAGGGACGGAATGCCCGGAATGCCCTGCGGCTCGGTGCGGTCGTCGTCGTTCTCGGGCGTCGACGGGAACCCGGGCGTCGTCGGGTCGCCCGGCGCGTGCGAGAGGTCCTGCACGCTGCCGCGCTGCACGGATTCCGGGTGGCGCGCCGGGCCGTTCGGGTACGCCTTGTAGCCGTTCGCCTCGGTGAGCTCGTTGTCCTCGGCCGGGTCCGAGTAGATGAGCACGCCAGCCGCGCCGAGCTCCTCGGCGAACTTTACCTTGAGCCCGCGGAAAATGCCGCCGTAGCGGACGATCGCGATCTTGCCCTCGAGGCTGACGCCCTTCTCAACCAGCAGGTCGTAGTCCTGCTTGCGGCCCAGGTTCGCGTACACGAGCTCGCCGGTCGCATTGCCCGTCGCGCCGTAGCCGTGGAAGGTCGGCACGCGGTCCTTGCGGCCCGTCGTCACATCCTGCTTCAAAACAGGCTCCTCGAGAGAGAGCTCGACGTGCACCTCGCCCTCAGCATCGAGCAGCGCCACGCGGTGGCTCACGGGGTAGTTGACCCAGATGTTGTACGTCTCGATGTCGGCCTCGAAGCCATTGTCGATGAAGTAGTCCCGCGTGAAGTTCGCGAGCTCCTCGTTCTGACCGGCGAGGTGCGGGTCCGCCGTGAAGTAGTACTCAATCGACTTCTTGATGTGCTCCGTCGAGACGAGATCAATCGCCTGCTGCTCAACAGAGGTCAATGAGTCGTTGTGGTGGTGCTTCGTGTGGTTGTTCGGGTGCTTCGGGTGCTTCGGGTGCTTCGGGTGCTTCGGGTGCTTCGGGTGCTTCGGGTGCTTCGGGTGCTTCGGGTGCTTCGGGTGCTTTGGCTCCTTTGGCTCCTTTGGCTCCTTTGGCTCCTTCGGCTCCTTCGGCTCCTTTGGCTCCTTCGGCTCCTTATGCGGCTTCGGAATATCATGCTCGGCAAGATCGGCGTGATTCGGATGCTCCGAGGTCAGATCAAGCCGATCAGAGGACTCGTAGTCATGGAGCAAAGGCCCCACGCGACTACCGCGGAGGCCAGGAACGTGGTTGAAATAAAGCGAGGAAAATAGGTAGAAGGTGGCAAGGAGAGCCAGCAACTTCACCACAAGAGACTTGCGGGATCGCTTCGGGGGCTCTGGCGCCAAGTGCAGAACCTCGTCTTCGTATTTCATTTGCTGACGAAAGTCGTAACCTAATGGTTTATATAGATTCTTCTCCGGACAGAGACCCGCAGCTGACAATTTGCACGTGAACCGTGATAATGCTTAGAACCCGAACCCTCGACGTCAGAGCTGCGCCGCGGGCGTGCTCGATAAGATGAATAAGAGATCTACAACTATAGATGCTCGGAACTCCACACAGAACACTCCAAACAAACACGCAAACAGAATACCTCAATTAGAGCACCCCAAATAGATGAATAAAAGATCTACTATACAATTATAGATGCTCGGAATACTCCAAACAGAATCAATAAGACCCGAATAGAACACCCGAATAGAACACGAATAGAACACGAATAGAAAACCCGAATAGAACTCATAGGACCAGCCTTAGTTTTCGTCTTCGCTATCGGGGACTTCATGCAAGAAAAGCGGCGACCCCGGGCACGAGTCCGGGACAACGCTTGGAACACTGCAAGTCACGGTCGACTTGAGAACGCGCGCGTTGGAGCTCGGATTGGGCGGCTTGAGCCACGGCGGCGTGTACACCTCCTTCTCGAGCTCATGCAACCACTGCAAGTCGGTGCGCGTGAGATCACTCGGCGCCCGACTCGCGGCATCAAACAATCGCCGCGAGCCCGCTTGCTTGACGCTTCTCTCGTAATCGTGGATATCTCGCAGTGTGATTGTTGGTGTAATCATGGCCTTGCCGGCATCTCGCAGACGAGGTCGCACAGATGAGGGCGGCTCACACTCCCTGACCTGCTCGGTCTTCCGTTTCTTGCGCGCGATTTTCGAAGGAAAGAGAAGCCCACTGACGCCTGCGCCGTGCCGTGCGTGCCGTGCCGTGTGTTTTAGCCAGAAAGTCGCGTTCGCCGGGCACCGCGTGGTAAGGTCAAATAGGCAAGCCGCGGTGCAATGGATCCGGCCAAATTCCACACCGTCGACTGGATCTCGGACTCGGAGTCACATAATCGAGTCCGACTCTCCCGGTCATGCAATGTGTTCAGCCTGGCCCACTTCGCCGGCGCCTGCCGCAGCTGGCTCGTCCTTGCTATCTCTGGCGCGGTCATCGGGGCCATCGCCGTGGTTCTGACACTGGCCGCGGGCTGGCTTGCCGACTTGAGAGACGGCCATTGCCACTCCTCGTGGTATCTGAACGAATCGGCCTGCTGCCTGGGCCAGGACGGATGCTCTGCTTGGGTCCCGCATCACTGGAGCATTTCCTATGTTGTGTACATCCTGCTGTCGCTTGGCTTTGCCGTCACGGCTACTTACGTTGTGTCGAGTATGGCGCCGTTGGCCGCCGGCTCCGGGATCAGCGAGATCAAATGCATTGTGCAGGGCTTCACTGCGCCGCAGTTTTTAGACCCGATGGTCCTGCTCGTGAAATGCATGTCGCTTCCCCTCGTCATCGCCTCGGGCCTCTCTGTGGGCAAAGAAGGCCCGAGCGTGCACTACGCGGCCTGTGTCGGCCATTTTTTCGCCTCAAAATGGTTCAAAGAAGACCTCCGGAAATACAGCGATATCATTGTCGCGACCTGCGCTGCGGGCGTCGCGGTCGCGTTCGGGTCCCCGATAGGCGGCATGCTGTTCGGGATCGAGGAGATGGCCACGTCTCTGAACAAAGCGACGATCTGGCGGACGTACTTTTGCTGCCTGGTCGCGACCTCGGTCGTGGCTGTTTTCAACCCATTCCGAACGGGCCAGCTCGTCCTTTTCAGCGTCGAGTACAGCACAAGCTGGCATGCCTTCGAGCTCCCCTTCATGGCGCTTCTCGGCGTATTTGGAGGCCTCATGGGCCGGTTCATCATCAAATATAACCTGCGCGTGTCGGCAATGCGCAAGAAATACTGGGGCAGTCACTTCTTGAGCGAGAGCTTCATTTTGACGCTGGTCACGGCAGCCGTGTGCTACTTCAACGGCTACCTGCGCGTAGACATGACAAAAAGTATGCAGATCCTCTTCCACGAATGCGAGCACGGCGGAGAATCCCACGCCAGCTGTGACGCCAGCAACAAAACCGCCGTCATGGCGTCGCTCGCCGTCGCGTGCCTTATACGCACCGCACTTTTACTTGTATCCTACGGCGCGGCAAAGGTCCCCGCCGGGATATTCGTGCCGTCGCTGGCCATTGGCGCGCTGTTTGGGCGTCTTGTCGGTACGTTCGTTTGGATGCTCAACGATAGGTACCCCGACTCCGGCTATTTCGCGTCGTGCCCCGGGGACGGGATATGCGTCAATCCCGGCGCGTACGCACTGCTCGGTGCCGGCGCGCTTCTTGGCGGCGTCATGCACATCACACTGACTGTAGTGGTCGTGATGTTCGAATTGACGGGCGCGACTCCTTACATCGTTCCCACAATGGTCGTCGTGGGTATAACCAGGCTCATTGGCTCGAACGCAGGTATCGCCGACATGGCCATTAGGCAGAACCACCTGCCGTACGTCGAGACTGAGGTGCCTGCCGCCGTTTCGCAGAAACACATCGAGGACGTTATGCTCCCTGCGAGCCGCTGTGCAGCGGTCCGAAATGACGATATTGTCGACGATACGAGGTACAGATTCTATCCCGTGTTGGACGACGAGAATCGGCTTGTAGGAGCTACGAATGGCAAACGATTTGATAAAAGCCCCATCCAGGTGGCGCCTGAGGAAACTATAGAGACGGTGAACACGCTGTTTTACCAATTAGGGCCCCACTCCGTCTATATTGCATCAAGAGACGGCATATTTAGGGGCCTCATTACGAGGAAGATGCTGATCGAGTTCTTGGAGGCAGAGCGAGTGGATTTCACGCCGACCGAGGAGCGAATCGGTCAGACGGTGGACTCAGCTTTGGCACATGCCGAGGCTTTGCTATCCAAAGGCGCAGCCAAGATCAGCGAGGTTATAGCCAAGGTCAGACGATAGAATCGGGTCTTGGCCATGGCCTGAAAAGCACAAATGTGCGGCAGTGCAATTTCTTTATTTAATGTATTCTTCTATGTAACACTAACTTCTAAACACCATTTTTGGCTGAGCTTTCACATTTAAACTGGGGTCTATTGTCAACCGACCCACACCTATAATATACGGGTGTATTAGGTAAAGTGAAATTTCATTTCACAATGATGTTGTGTCGAATGATGCTGCGGGCCAGCCCCCTCAGAATGCCCCGTATGCTCCCGTCATTCAGTACTATAACGAACAACACTGTACGCACGGCGCTGCCGTCTAGTGTGATGTTCACGCGGCTTCCGTCCCTTGCTAGCAGCCGATCATACGCCACGGTCAACCAGATCCTGAGAAGAGGCAATTTCGCGACATTAAAGAAGCGCGCGAAAGCGGCGAAGTCCCGGTCGCCCGCGCTCGAGAACTGCCCTCAGCGCCGAGGCGTTGTTGTGCGTGTCATGACCATGAAACCGAAAAAGCCGAACTCCTCAAACCGCAAAGTTTGCCGCGTGCGGCTCACGACGGGCCAGATGATCACAGCGTTCATTCCCGGCGAGGGGCATAATGCTCAGGAGCACAGTGTCGTTCTTGTTCGCGGAGGACGTACCCCAGATCTCCCGGGTGTGAAGTACAAGTGCGTGCGTGGCGCCTACGACCTTGCTGGCGTTGTGAACCGCCAGACGTCGCGCTCAAAGTATGGTGTCAAGAAGCCGGCGCCAGCGTCCTGATCTCCAGTTAATCTGTATTGTACATACCATTTTTTACGTTCCTACGTCTTTCGTTTCTTTTTCGGGGACGTCTTCGGTTCTTCGGTGCCCTCAATATGGCCCATTTGGATATCGCTCATCTTCCAAAGAATCATTTGGAATGCTGTGCGGTACGGTGAGAACCGCGCCGCTACTCTTTCCATGTCTTTCAGATCGGGCGGGACGACGGGCTTTGCCAATGCCTTTTTCGACTTTCCTGGAGATGGCGGCGGCGCAGCCTCCGTAGCCTCCTCTTTCAGCAAGTGCTGGCGCTCTTTGATGTACCGGCGGAATCCGCGCTGGACGCCGACGTCACCGGGACTGTAAACATCGTTCCGGTGCAGATAAAAGATCAGAAACATCTGGGCTGTCCAGGCCCCAAGACCGCGGATTGAGACAATTTTATCAACGACCTCGTCGTCGTCGGCCTCTTCCAAGATCTTGTCCGACAGCTCGTTATTGATGTAGGCCAGAGCGAGGCCCCGCACATACTCGGCCTTTCTCATTGAGAGCCCCGCCGTGCGAAGCTCCTCTACACTGAACTCTCGGACCCGTTCAGGGGTGGGAAACACCTCGTCAGTGGACTTGAGTGTCAGACTCAGGAACTTGTTGAGAATGGCTCGCCCCGCAGCGCCACTAACCTGCTGACCGAGGATGCTTCGCACCAAATAGGCAAACGAGGACTTCTCCTCCGCCTGGTTATCGAAGAATGCCGGAAACTCATGATTATCAACAATTGCTTTCAAGGATGGGTCTTTAGCGACAACGAAGTCGAGAGAAGCTTGGAAAGCCTTCGTATACATTTTTCTTACTAGTACACCCCGGTAAACCCTGGATAGCATACAGAGACCATGGACGACGTTAGAGGACTGAGTATCGCGCTGGAGGAGGCGCGAAAGGGCTACGCGGAAGGTGGAATCCCCATCGGTGGAGCCCTGATTGCCGGTGACGGCACTGTTCTCGGAACAGGCCATAACATGCGCATCCAAAAATCTTCGGCAACTTTGCACGGTGAAATTTCGACATTAGAAAACGCAGGTCGACTTCCCGGCAAAATGTACAAGGATGCAACAATGTACACAACACTGTCACCGTGCCTGATGTGCACTGGCGCCTGTCTTATGTACGGCGTCAAGAGAGTCGTTTTAGGCGAGAACGAGAACTTTTTAGGCGGGGAGGACCTTCTCCGCTCTAAGGGAGTTGAAGTCGTCAACATGAACAATCAAGAGTGCAAAGATTTGATGGCTAAATTCATCAAGGAAGAGCCGGAGAAGTGGTTCGAAGATATCGGCGAGTAGCTATATACACATTAGTAGCTATTAGACTGTCTGAAAGGTCATGATAACAGAATAACGAGTGCAAATATCCGATGGCCAAATTCATCAAGAAAGAAAGATCGAAGATATCGGCGAGTGCTATATACACGAGTAGCTTCTATACTAGTAGCTTCTGTACTAGTAGCTTCTACACTAGTGCTTCTACACTAGTGGCTTCTACACTAAACTGCCTAAAGCGTCTCCCATCTTGACGACCGAGTTCTGCTGTACGGCAAACTCGAAATTCTCCGGGGCTTCGAACACAAGAACAACTGTGCTTCCTAGTCGGAACCCACCCATCTCGACGCCCTTATTCAGTGGATAGCCATCGAGGAGAGGCGACGACGCTTGGTAACTCGCCTCTTCACAGGTGTTCGGCCTCAGCTTGCCTCGGTTTGTCTTAAGACCTTTATCGAAGTTCACGATGATCGAACCCACATTCGTCGCACCCACAGGCGTCATGCTAAAGAATCCGTACTTCCATCTACCGAGCAATGCAACGCGCTCATTGAGGCAGAACAGCTCCGGCATGCGCGTTTGGAAGTACGGCGCTACGCTGAACAGCTCGCCAGAGAAATGCCGGCGCAGCTGCACGATCCACGCTGCCGGACTATGAAATCGGTGGTAGTCACCCGGAGCTAAGTAAATGACGCAGAAGTATAACCGGTTGTTGTCCCTTGACGAGGGCATCCAAAGAGGGCGATCAAGTAGAGTCCGTGGATTGTCTGTAGCGTCGCCAATTTTTTCCGTTTTCTCAAGAGGAATGACGCCGTCCATAGAATTGACTGATTCAAGGACATTTTTCAGCTCAGGGGGTTGCCCAACGGCCGCGTCGTGGCTGTGCTCCCGGGCAGAATCGCTGTCTGAACCACTGTCTGAATCACTGGCAGAATCCCGGTCTGAGCCGTTGTCTGGAAGATCATGCGCTTTTCCAATCAGCCTCTGCAGCGGGTACGTGAATCCCTTGATGTTACCGATCTGCGAGTTATCCAGAAGCTGCCCACACTGCAAGACTTTGCCGTCGGAGGGGCTCACAAGCATTGCGTCCGAGATCGGTCGCGCATCGGGCTTGAGCTCGCGATAGAAGAACTCACCCAAATTCTTGTAGTGTGTGAGATCCGCATCGGCAATCTCGTCCAGGTTCACCCCGAACAGCCACGAGTAAAATCTGTATCCGTACGGCCGGAACCACACAGGAAGCGGCAGCGAATTGAACCCGCCCCACAAACGAGACACAAACCGCAGCGGCATAAACCCGTACACCTTGACTTGCCAGTATCGAGCCTGTTTCGGCTGGCCGTTCTCATCTTTTGCGAACGCTAGCCAGTATAGCGCTGGCGAACTGATCGCGAGGCCCAGAGCGATATTTCGGGGCCGCGCTGCTGCGCGCAGGAGTCCCATAGGTTTCATCTTTCGTTCGTTTTCTGCTCCGATTTATACGTGTTTACAGGCGGTGCATGTGCAGCATGTGTTTTTCCGCGTGTGATTCGAGGCCCCTTGACCACCTAGTTAATAAGACGCGAACGGATGCTCGTTGGGATCACCGGAATACCCGGAAGCGGTCGAAAAACAGCGATCCAGCATTTTGAGTCTCGAGGATTCAAAATCATTGAAAATACTGAAGAGGATCTCGATTCGGTTGTAGAAAAATGGCTTGAAGATTTCGTTGTTTTCATCGACGGAGTGCCGGGGCCCGTGAGCCAGCGCCCCTGGTTTCTGCATTTGCATTTAGAAGCCTCAGACGCCGTTCGGCAGAGCCGGAACGCGTCTAACAAGTCTGCGAGCAATGAACCCATCTGCCTCGCGGATCGCTTGGCAAATATCCGCCGCGCACACATCAATCTCATCAACGATTTCGCGACTTTACCCGAGTTTTTCGGTGCGCTGGACGCGCTCAACGTGCGCGACCAGGAACGCGTTAGGCCCAGCTGGGACCAGTATTTCATGACGCTCGCTGATTTGGCAGCTCAGAGGTCGAACTGCATGAAGCGACGCGTTGGCTGCGTGCTGGTTCACGAGAACAGGATTGTTGCCACTGGATATAATGGCACGCCGCGCGGCTGCCGGAATTGCAACGAAGGCGGGTGTGTGAGATGCAATTCCGGCTCGAAGGGTGGCACGGCGCTGGCGACGTGCCTGTGCCTGCACGCTGAAGAGAACGCGCTCCTCGAGGCAGGGCGCACCCGTGTTTCTGGCGCGGTCCTGTACTGCAACACCTGCCCCTGTCTCACCTGTAGTATCAAGATCGTTCAAACGGGCGTCTCCGAGGTTATTTATTCACAAGACTACTCGATGGACCAAATCAGTGCTCGCGTTTTGAGCGAAGGCGGCGTCAAACTGCGCAAATACCAAGTGCCTAAGTAGGCGCAATTGTCTGGCTGGGGCCGCGAAACAGAAGTAGAAAGCAAACGGATCTAGACTTTTGCACATAACCACCCCACATTTCTGCCGAACTCTAATGACCCAGGAACCACAGAAACTGAACACGATCCAATCTATATTTTCCTGTACATTTCTTTTTAGTTACACCAAAAAATCCCATCGTCATCGGTCGCATACTTATCAGTGCTCGCTCGCACCCCGTAAAGCGCACCTACCCAGCCCCCGTGAGTCAGCGGTCAAAAATACTGGAAATAATGGAATCGCGGTCATGGATCGCCAACAAGCTAGAGACCCCAGAGTTCGAGTTCTTCACGTACATAGACGCTGATTATCTGAAAGACCGGTTCAACCTCACCGGCATCGATACGGGCCACTGGCGCCTTCAGGATCTCGTGGAGTTCATCCTCTCCCCAGACTCGTCCTCGTCGACGGACGACGAGCTGCAGAATGTCGCCGGCGACAAAGAGGCAGCGGCCAAGCGGTTCTATGGACAGGTGCACGCGCGCTACATCATCACGACGCGGGGGCTCCACAAGATGCTGCAGAAATTCATGAACGCAGATTTCGGGCGCTGTCCACGAGCGCTGTGCCGCGCCCAGCCCGTGGTCCCCCTGGGACTGCACGATCTGCCCGACAAAAGCTACGCCAAGCTTTACTGTCCGAAATGCGAGGATATTTATCACCCGACGGCGCAGCACAATGCGTCGCTCGACGGCGCCTATTTCGGCACGACCTTCCCCGGTATGCTGTTTCTGACGTACCCGAAACACCTGCCTCGACGGTCCTCGGAGCAGTTCTGCCTCAAGATGTTCGGATTCAAGATTCATAGCGAGGCGTCGCTCGTGCGATGGCAGCAGCGGCAGCGCGAGGAAGTCGAGCAGGAATTGAGGCAGAGGGGGGTAGGCGTTTGATATGTAGGCGTTTGAGTGTCGGCGTTTGAGTGTCGGCGTTTGAGTGTCGGCGTTTGAGTGTCGGCGTTTGAGTGTAGGCTTTTCATGGAAAGATGTAATTTATTTGATGACCCGTTCATGACCTCTAGGCGTTTGAGTGTCGTTTGAGTGTCGTTTGAGTGTCGTTTGAGTGTAGGCATTTCATAGAAAGATGAAATTCATTTGAAAACCCGTTAACGAATCTCACTACGGACTTTATATTACATCCCAGATAATAACAATAATAAATTTTTAAGCCAGCACTTCGTGCAGCACTTCGCCGACGGTGGCTAACGCCGACCTCAAAGTCTCCGAATCGACACCGGCAAAGGTGCCGCGGAAGTACATGGCATATTTTTCGTCGTCCGGCTTCGCGACCTCTGGCTGCGGCGGGTCAGTTTGCGCAGTGGAGATGAACCAGTGGCCGGGCGCAATCAGCACCTTCGCCTCAATAAGCTTGTCGAACAGCTCCTTCTCGCACTGCACGACATCGCCCGAGAAGCCCTTGTAGCGGCGTGCGTCGATCTTGACCCAGTAGAACATGCCAGCAACCGGCGGCTGGAACTGGTACAGACCCTTCGGAAAGTTCTCGTAGATGGCATCACAGGCCACGTCGCGCATCACCGCGTAACTGCTCTTCAGCTTGTTGAGCCACGTCAGGTACCCGTCCTGGCCCCAGCGGCGCAGAAGACCGTACACAGTCGACACGCTCAAGCCGCTCGGCGTCTGCGCCGTGCTCTCTTGCAGACGCAGGTAGCGCTCGAGGAAGCGCTCTTGAGCAACAATCCACGACAGACGCGTGCCCGGCGCAATGACCTTCGAGAAACTGTCGAGGCGGATTACGCGTCCGTCGGTGTCGAACTCCATGAACGACGGCGCCAAAGACGCAAGCATCTCGTCCAGGGACGCCGCCTCGCCGGAGGCGTGACGCTGGCCCTTCTCAGGGTGCTGGTACTCCGGGAACTGCAGGTAGTAGTAAGGCTCGTCCTCAACGATGATGAAGTCGTACTTCTGAGCAATCTCGTACACGGCCTTGCGGCGCTCCCCACTCAGCGAAGACCCCGTCGGGTTCTGACCCGTCGGAACCGTGTAGAGCAGCTTCGGGCGCGGACCCACCCAGTTAGCCATCTGCTGCTCAAGCGCCTCGGGCACAATACCCTCTAAGTCCATGCGCACGCTGATCGC
The DNA here is from genome assembly GCA_030584945.1 of Starmerella roubikii. Classification (NCBI taxonomy): domain Eukaryota; kingdom Fungi; phylum Ascomycota; class Dipodascomycetes; order Dipodascales; family Trichomonascaceae; genus Starmerella; species Starmerella roubikii. Next base: position 11,692 of record JAJMCC010000053.1, on the reverse strand, counting down.
CTTGCAGCCGTTCGCGGAGACGCTCTCAAGAGCCGCCGAGAAGGCGAATTCCTCGACCAAAACGGCATCGCCGCGGTTCGTGAACGTGCGCAGCGTCGCGTCCCACGTGAATGTGTTGCCGACGCTGATCATGACGTCCCAGTCCTCGTAGGCGATCTTGTGGACGCGACGCGTGTGCTCCTTCACGAAGGCACGCAGGCGCGGGTCGCCGTTGCTTGTTCCGTACTGCAAAGATGTCGCGAGCTCGATGTCCTCGAGATGGCCCGCGCCAATGGCCCGCTCAAGGTGGATATCCATGAGCTCCGCACCGGCAAAGCTCTTCAAGGCAACACCATCCTTGAATGGGGCGGCCGGAGCCTCCACATGGATGTTGTCGAACGGGAACAGCTCGGGGATCGGAAGACCGCCGCCCAGGCTCCTCATTCCGGGCATAATCCGGTACTTGAAGGCCTCCTTCAGAGGCGAATCCTTACGCGATTTCGACTCATCGCTGAGCAAATACTGCAAGTTCTTAGCGAGCACCATTGATCGATCCGGGCGGACGAGAATAGAGGGGGTTTATATATTTGAGAACGTGGCCGTTAGTCATTTGAAAAATTCAGTCATGCATGATAAAAAGAACCCCAAACCCACGGTAATAACGGCGTACTTTAAATTCTTGTCTGCACCGATCCATATTTTTTCCTACGAGCGCAATTCTCCGTACGAAAGTCATCCGGGACACTAGGATACCGGAGGGACGCAAGTCGCTTGGTTTTCCCTTATTCGGTTCCTACCCTACTGCCTTGCCCGCAGTGGTCGGCCGATTGTGTCGAGGGGAATCGAGCGCGAAGAGGGGAATAAAACCTTTGCACAATTGGTGATGAATCTTGGGCCAGGAGTCACACTTGTTCCCCAGGGTGACGCTGATGCCCTTGTAGACGATCTGCTGCACACACCAGCCGTTGTGTCGTACGTTGTCGACGCTTTCCACCAATTCGAGATCGTTACCCAAAAGGACTTGGTGATGGCGATCGTCGAGTCCATGCACATCTGCGAGTGGTACAGCTACGACCTGATGAATGTCCTCGCGCACAAATGCATTGCCGAGCCCGGCGTCCGGCACTGCCTCGTGCTCGTGCTGACGCCCCAACTGCTGCGGCTCGTGCACGAGAACCTGCTGTATATATTTGCTCAAGTGCACATGTTCACGCAAAGGCGGTTCAGCGTGTTTCTGTGCACTTCCCCACTGGCCGCGCGGCCAACGAAGCTATGAGTGTACGAAAGAACAAATAATAAGTTAGACTACTGTTTTAGAAACAGGCGCTCTCCTTGGCACCGATTTTTTAGAGGTTTCCGCTCTTCTTGAGGTTGTAGTAGACGATGCCGACGGGCGTGACCATGCCGACGATGAAGAAGCCCCAGTTCAGCACCGAGAACGGCACGCGGCGGTTGTGGACCTGGAACGGCAGGTTCGAGTAGGGCCCATCGTGGTGGCTGCGGCGGACGACAGCACTGCTGAATTGACGGGTCTGGTGGACACGCGCAGGACGCAAGGCGGCACGGGCAAACATGGTATGATGAAGTGTGGATTTGAATATCTGTGTGTGGAGGAAATTCGTATTTGTCCGAGTTAGCGGTATGGCGGGCCTGACCCTGCCCCTCTCATCGTTCAGCCATTGGCCATGAGGACTAGGCAACCCTTGGAAAGAGCTCTCATCTCCAATCCGAACAAGAGAAAAAGAAATATGGTTTCGAACACGGCTTCGACGCGCGTTGCTGGCTTCCTCGGCAAGAAAATCAAGCGCGATATCCTCACTGCCTTCGGCATCGGCATACCGGCCGCCTTCCTCTGGTGGCACACCTTCCACTTGGGTAACGAGAAGCAGCGCGACATCTGGTACGCCGACTACGCTGCGAAGAAGGCGGCCGCCGACGACGAGTAAAATGGTCTCAGACCGCATTATTTAATTTAAAATTTGATTTTGTCCTGCATTTGATTGTATATGTATGCTGAATGCGTACGTCTTGGGAGCGGACGTCTAGCTTAAAGAGACATCTAGCGACGTCGCTTGCTCTGATTCCTCTACGAGACTCAGTGCAATTGCCGCAGCGGCTGCGTGCGCAGGTGCATCTGCAAATGAGTCTCGCGAACAAAAGTACCAAAGGTCGATGGTAAGGGTCGAGCTGAACAATGGACGGTCAGGATGCTCTCGAGTCGCTAATTACGTTGCTAGATGGCGTCCCGGCCTCCGAATTTGTTCTGGTTGTTGAGCCCGCACTAATACCTCTGCTGAGCGCGTTGGCACCGTACAGCACATTCACAAGCCACGGCGTCACGGCCCTCGTGCCCCTGAGCGGGTCTCTCGGGGACGCGTTGCGCGATACAAACACGACCGTCTTTTTGACTCGGCCCAATCCAGAGTCGATCCTCTTGATCTCCGAGTGCGCGCGGTCCAAGGAATCGACCTTCGTCATCGTCACTCCCGAGATCGAGCTATCGGTGCCGCTCCTTTTCACGAAGTTCGGCGTGCTCGGCGACATCCAGCTCCTTTCCTGGCCCGTCGGGTTTATCCCCGACCCCATTGACCGCCATCTCTTGCAGCTTTTTGACACGAAATCGCCCACAGACGCGAGCAAAGCGGTATGGCCGCTTGTATGGTCTTTGGACTGGCTCCAGAAGACGTGTACGGGCTCGTTTGGCCGCGTGACGTCGATTGGTCCGCAGTCTCGGTACTTGGCGTCGCTGCTGAAGAAAAAGCGCGCAGAGAGTCTAGTCAAGGAGCAAACCGAGCCGAGCTCGGCGACCTACTTCGACTACCGATTCGGGTACGCGAGCTCGAAGTTCTTCGCGAACTCCATCGAGCAGGCGATCATCATGGACCGGGACATGGATTTAGTCACGCCGCTGCTGTGCCAAACCACGTACGGCGGCGTCGTTGCAGAAACAATCGGCATCACCGCTAGTGGCGTCACGAAAACGGGGATGAAGACGTCGCTTAAAGACGACACACTGTTTGAGTCTCTCTTCGGCGACGAGTTCTCCACAGCGTGCGAGTACCTGCATGTCAGCGCGAAGCAGCTGCAGCAAGAGTATCGGTCCGGAAACGACCTGTCTCAAGAGAGCGACCCGTCATTAGCCGAGATCAGAGAGACCGTGAAGAGGCTAGGCTCTTTGCAAAAAACTCAGAAGCTGCTCGACGTCCACGCCGAGCTCGCGTCCATTGCAATCCACGAGCTGGAGTCGGGCACGCGGCGAGAGGCATACGAGCTGCAGATGCAGCTCTTGGACAACCAGCTCACCAATACCCAGGCAATTGCCAAACTGCAAGACCTCATTTACCGGGGCGCCGACTTAGCGCTTGTGCTGCGGCTGCTGTCCTTGCTCTGTTTAGTGCGCGGCGGCATCAAGGAGAACGTGCTGCACGCGCTCTTCCACGGCGATATCTTGAAAACATACGGCTACCAGGTGCTGAATACCTACCATTATCTTTACAAACGCGGCCTCGTGTACCCTTCGAAAAGCTCCTCGTTCTTGCTCTCGTCGTCGTCCTTCCCTTCGTTTGCGAGGTTTGGCGGCGAGCTGACCGAGGAAAACAGCGTCGAGAAGTCGCCCTCGGCGATGCTGGAGACGCCGGCGTCGCACATATACTCGTGGTACACGCTGAACAAGTCGTACAAGCTGTACCCTTCGGACGAGGCAGAGGCGAAGCCGTACTCTGGCTTCGTGCCGCTGGCGGCGCGGCTCGTGAAGCTCGACCACGACGCGCGCGCGAAGTCGCTGCTCGAGTCAGAGATCTCCGACGAGACTTTCGCGCCGCGCGACGAGCAGTCCCTGAAGGAGGCGAAGCTGCGCCGCACACTAATTAGAAACTCCGCCGCCGCGGCAAAGACGAAGCCGGCGGTGCTCGTGGTGATTGTCGGCGGCGTGACGTACGCCGAGGTCACTGCTATTAAGCGGGCGTTCCGCAATGAGGAGCGCGATATCATTATCGCCTCCGACTGTGTCATTAATGGCAACGATATCGTGCTCAATCAGTGATTGTGACGAGCAGCCGGATGGGGAACGGGATCTGCGCGTGCGTGATGGCGATCTCGCCGCTTTTGGGCAAAAGCGCGGACAGAGGCCTGTCCAAGTTCGGCTGCGTCTGCAGCCGCAGGCTCTCGGGCTGCGCAATATAGAGAGCCGCCCCGCTGGCTAGACTCGCTGAGGGAAGCGGCCCGCGCAAGCTGTGCGTCGCGCTAATACGTTCCAGCAGACTTTTCAGTGGTTTCGAAGCGGCGATGTCGAGGCTCGCCGTGTCCTCGCCGCACACTAAGCAATGCCGGTTTTTTTCGAATGTAAATACGGAGCTGAAGATCCCGTCGTCGCCGGCGTACATGAAGTAATTGTCAATAGGCGCGAGCTTCCCACTAGCGATTTTCAGAACCTCGAGCGAGCAGGAGGCAGCAATCACGGCATTGGTCGACGCGATGGCCGGGACGATCCGTTTCAGCACGCCGTAGGTTAATTCCAAAGAGACGCCGTCGATGCCAAAAGAAGCGGCTCTGCCGAACGCCGTTTCGTAGAGCCACTGCATATGCTCTGTGTTGTCGAAATCGGGGTGCGTGGGGCCGTGCACTTCGGGCCATTTCACTACAGACGCCCACTGTATACAGTGCTCGGGAAGGCGCGGTATGGACGCGATTGTGCACAGCGGGTAGTTTTCCTTCTCAGTAATTAGTAGACTCAATGTACACTCATAGCATGGCGTTATTCCCGGTAGGATCACGCGGCACTGGCCCTTAAAACCTTCTGAGCCGCCGTCAATGAGCGGCCGCAAGCCGCATGGCGACGGATCGCGGTAGCAGAGCTGCACCAGTTTCGCATTGATCCACCTGCGCGCCTCTACATTGTCGAGTCCGCACACGACGATGTGGAAACTCTCGTAGAAGGCGTCGGGCATTTCCTGGATAGTGGAGACATGGCCGACTACTTTGCACGCCGTGATTCGTTGTGCAGCAACCTCGGCCTTGAATTTCCCGACATCCTCTTGCCTGAACAGGAACTGGCGGTTCAAATTCGTCAATTCGATAGTGTCCATATCAATTATATCGATATGCTTGAAGCCGCAGGCCGCGACGTTCTTAAGAATTTCACACCCGAGTCCGCCGGCTCCGACGATCAGCACTCGTATCTGCTCGAGATTCGCAAAGCTCTCGTTTCCTGCCCACTCGCGGACCGCATCGGCGGGATCCATAGAACCGGGATGGGGTAAGCCCGACTAATTTATTTCAACGAGCGTTGGCAGGCGCCTCTAGAACGCTTTGATCCAAGACAAACTAACTAACTACTAACGTGGAAAGAGATAAAGAAATGTGGTGTGCTCCCTGATTTGTTGGGTATGTAAACTATTCCAGTTCAGACGAAGGACGAATAATTACTATCCTGCACAGCAAATTTACTGTTTAGCAGCCGCTTTTCCCAACGAAACACGCACCTACAGTCCATTCCTTCTTCGGAGTCCAGAGCCGAGAGGGTCATGTGTCTAACCCACGCGATTTTTCATATAAGCCATTTTACGGACGCGGAGAAATTATGTCGCAAGTAGACCCGCAAGTGGCCCCGCCGAGTCTGGCGAAGTTCAAATCGTTCAGCCAGGGCCTGAGACGCGTTGGGCTCTCGCGTCATAATTCGAATGTCGGTCCCTCCTTGACTGCCGACGATTCGATCTCGACGAATTCTGCATCCATGAACAAAATAGACCAGCCCCTCAGCGGCGACTCGATCTTTGGATCGAGCTCGAGCGCGAATTTCGACAACAGCTACCACTACAATGACTCCACGGCGGAGGACTCCGCGATCAACCAGTCGATAGACGCTTTGAAGCCCACGATCATTGTATTTCTTTTGGCCGCGCTCACGTCGATCTGCGGCTTTATGTCCGGCTACGACACGGGCTATATTTCGAGCGCGCTTGTTATCATGACCGAAAGCGATATCAACGCTGAATTGAACTCGCGGAACAAGGAATTGATCACGGCAGCCACCTCATTAGGCGCTTTGGTCACGTCGTTTTTCGCCGGCGGCCTCGCGGACGCCTTTGGCCGGAAATGGATCATCATTCTCGCTAACCCGCTGTTTATTCTCGGCGCCGGTTTGCAGACCGGCGCCCACGCGCTTTGGGTCATGATCGGCGGCAGGTTCGTCATGGGCTGCGGAATCGGCGTCACGAGTCTTGTGGCTCCCATGTACTTGGCGGAGATGGCGCCTACTAAGTACAGAGGCCGGCTTGTGATTATGTATGTCATTCTGCTGACGTTGGGCCAGCTCATTGCCTATGCGATCGGCTACGGCGTCACGGGCGTGCACAACGGCTGGCGGATCTTGGTCGGCTTGGCATTGATCCCCGCGACGTTCCAGATGGTGATTTTCGTGTTTATGCCCGAGTCGCCAAGGTATCTACTGTCGCGCGGCCGCACAGAGGAATCGCGGTCTGTTCTGCGCAAGATCTACAAGAACCCGACCGAGGAGCAGATCACGAACAAGGTGATTGAGATCTCGAGAGACGTGCCGGACCGCGCGTTCACGGCAAGCGACGACGTGCCGTACACGGCGAAAGTGCGGTCGGCGCTTGTGTCGTTCGAGCACAACATGAAAGAGTTGTTTGTGAAGCCCGAGAATGTGCGCGGGCTCGCGATCATCGTCCTTCTACAGGCGCTGCAGCAGTTCAGCGGCTGGAACTCGCTCCTCTACTACTCGGGAACGATGTTCCAGAGCGTTGGATTCAGCGACCCGACGGCCGTGTCGATCATCATTGCAGCCACAAATTTCGTGTTCACCGTCGTCGCGTTCCTTATCGTTGATAAGGTCGGCCGCCGCGCGATTCTTGTCGGCACAATGTGGGGCATGTCGGCTGGCTTAGTGGTCGTCGCCGTTGCCTTCCACTGGGTGGCCTACGACCCAAACGGCGGCGGGATCGACACGAACTCGACCTCGAACACGTGGTCGACGCTGATCATTGTGTTCATCTTTGTGTACGCCATGTTCTACGCTACGGGGATCGGCAACATCCCGTGGCAGCAGGCGGAGATGCTGCCCATGCAGGTTCGCGGCGTCGGCACGTCGTTCTCAACAGCGATGAACTGGGGCGGCTCGCTGATCATCTCGGCGACCTTCTTGACTATGCTGGATAACATCACGCCCACGGGCACATTCGCATTCTACGCCGGGATCTGCTTCGCCGGCTGGCTTCTTGTGATTTTCTTCTACCCCGAGACAGCCGGGCTCAGCCTCGACGAGATTCAGGGATGCCTCACGGGCGGGTTCAAGGTCCGTGAGTCGGTGGCTCTGAGCAAGCGGAAGACGAGATTGCTGAAATCTCATAATTGATAAATGTATTGATTAGGATTGTTTCTTCTGGTTCGTTTTATTAAATAGCATCTCTAATTGATCTTGGCGATGATATCCTCGTTGGAAGGGTCGGTGACAACCTGGCCGTCCGAGAATACGACTACGGGGATGTACGGGAGACCACTGAGTTTCTGAACAGTCTCCATCTCCTCGGGATGCGCCTCGATGTCAATGTCTTCAAAGGGTATTTTGTGCTCGTCGAATACGGCCTTCACGCGACGGCAGTCCGGGCACCAATTGGCACCGTAGACTTTAATTTCACTCATTATTGATTGATAACAGTGCGGATGTGTTTGAATAGCGATGTGGTGGAAAAGGCACGTGCGAGAGGTACCGCACAATGCATGAATATGCAGATCGTTGACAACTCATTGCATAACTGATAATGCGTCTACGTTAATGGTTATTGTAAATAGTGCCTACTTAAATTTGGCAATAATTTCCTCGTTCGAAGGCTCGGACAGAATTGAGCCATCGGGGAAAACAATTACGGGGATCTTTGTGCGCCCGCTGAGCTTTTGCGCAGTCTCCTTTTCCTCGGGATGCGCGACGAGGTCGATGTATTCAAAAGACATATTGTGCTCATTGAACACGGCCTTGGCACGGCGGCAGTCGCCGCACCAATCGGCACCGTATATCTTGATTTCGCTCATTGTGGAGAGCGCGGCTATGCGGTGTATTTAAAGAGTGGATTCTAGAATCACGTGCAATGCTCTAAACAGAACACGATATGAGAACAGCTGAACTAGTAGACTGGCTAGTAGGCTCCTAGTGATGGTATGTCTCTGTAGTTCCACCCATTAAATGATCACTAGTGAGCACGAGCGAAGGTCTGAACCTTTGGGCGCACCACCCAAAGACCGCTCCACACAACACCAGGAAGCTCTATACATGACTTTACGGCTATTTGAACACCCGCAACCGAATAATTTCACCCCCGAAAGCGCGTTCCTGACTTCGACTTCATGGAAAAAGGTCGAACCTTCTAGTTGGTTTCTCACGTGAACCAAGGGTTCCATCGGAAATTCTTAGGGCCCCATATATATCAACACCGAAAAATTTCATCGCACTGAAACCGCAATAGAATATGAGTGTTAGTGTTCCAGTAGGTATCGACTTCGGCTCGGGTAAGACCGTTCTCGGTGTTGCCCGCAACCGCGGTATCGATATTGTTGTCAATGAGGTTTCTAACCGCGCGACACCCTCGCTCGTGGCCTTTGGATCGCGGAGCCGTTTCCTTGGCGAGGCCGCGAAATCGCAGGAGACGTCGAACATCAAGAACACCGTTAGCTCTCTGAAGCGTCTTGTTGGCCGCAAGGGCGATGACCCGGCTCTCGCGGTCGAGGCGAAGTACAATGGCGCGAAGATCCAGCCCGTTGATGGCCTGGCCGGCGTCGAGGTGCGCTACCTGAACCAGCCGACCGAGTTCACGTACACGCAGCTCTGCGGTATGTTCTTCGACAAGCTGAAGTCCACTTTGCTCGCGGACACGCGCGGCAACATCAACGACGTCGTCATCAGCGTTCCCGCGTACTTCGTGGACGCGCAGCGCCGCGCCGTGGCCGACGCCGCCGTCATTGCCGGCCTGAACCCGGTGCGCATTGTGAACGACGTGAGCGCGGCTGTTCTGGGCCACGGCGTGTTCCGCACGGACCTGCCCGAGGACTCGTTCAAGACGTTGGCGATTGTGGACATTGGGTACTCGGACTCGACGGTGTCGATTGTGAACCTGAAGAAAGGCGAGGGCCGCGTGCTGGCCACGGAGACGAACAAAGATTTCGGCGGCCGCGACATCGACTTCGCCATCTCGGAGCACTTTGCGAAGATCTTCGAGGACAAGTACAAGATCGACGTGCGCACGCACCCGAAGGCGTGGGGCCGCGTTCTGCAGCAGAGCGAGAAGCTGAAGAAGATCTTGAGCGCGAACAGCACGGCGATGTTCAACATCGAGTCGCTGATGAACGACATCGACGTGTCGTCGTCGATGCAGCGCGACGAGCTCGAGGAGTACCTCGCGCCGATCCTGGAGCTCATTCCGGCGCTCGTCAGCAAGGCGCTCGCGAGCGCCGGCGTCACAGCTGCGGACCTCGATGCCGTCGAGCTGCTCGGCGGGTCGACGCGCGTGCCCGCGCTGAAGGACACGATTGCGAAGGCGTTCGGCCGCCCGCTGTCCTTCACGATGAACCAGGACGAGGCCGTTGCGCGCGGCGCCACGTTCATCTGCGCGATGCACTCGCCGACCGTGCGCGTGCGCCCGTTCAAGTTCGAGGACGTGAACACGCACTCCGTCACGTTCCGCTGGGAGAAGCACGGCGACGAGGACGCCGACAGCCTCGAGGTCTTCCCGAAGGGCTCGCCGTTCCCGAGCACGAAGATCGTCACTCTGTACCGCAGCAAGGACTTCTCGATCGAGGCCGAGTACACGGACCCGAGCTCCTTGGACAAGGGCATCTCGCCGAAGATTGGTGTCTGGCACATCAAGGGTGTGAAGCCCGACGCGAACGGCGAGCCGTCGGCCGTCAAGCTGAAGCTGCGCCAGGACCCTTCGGGTCTGTATGTCGTGGAGAGCGCCTACACGTCGGTTGAGAAGGAGGTCGAGGAGACCGCCGCCGCGGAGGAGGGCGCCGAGCCGACGACGAGGCTCGTGAAGAAGTGGGTCAAAGGCGAGGATCTGCAGGTTGTGCACGAGCCGTCGCAGCTCACGCTGAAGCAGCGCGAGACTTTCTTCGAGAAGGAGTCGCAGATGGCGGCCGAGGACAAGCTCGTTGCCGACACCGAGGACCGCAAGAACGCGCTCGAGGAGTACATTTACGACATCCGCGATAAGCTCGACGGGTCGCTCGCCGAGTTCGCGCAGCCCGACGAGAAGAGCCGCTTGCTCGAGCTCGCGGACGCGGCCGAGGAGTGGCTCTACGGCGACGGCGAGGACGCGACAAAGGGCCAGTACGTCGCGAAGTACGAGGAGCTCGCGTCCATCGGCAACCTGATCAAGGGCCGCCAAGCGAGCAAGATCGAGGAGGAGCGCCAGGCGAAGCTCGCGAAGAAGGAGGCCGAGCAGCAGCAGAAGATGGCCGAGAAGCTGCAGGCCGACAAGGCTGCTCGCGAGGCCGCGCAGGCCAAGGCCGAAGAGGACGCGGACATGCCGGACGAGCAGTAAAAGTATATAATCATTAGGAATTGTTCAGTAGGACTATTCATCGAACTTTCGAGTTAGGCAAGTCTAGGAAGCAGATGTAGCAAATCTACGCCTCGATACCACCTGTATCGAGCGATTGCTCGTGCATCGTGACTCCAAGTAGCGCGTCCCGTTTGCCAGTGATATGCGGCGCTCTCCGCGCCCCGGCTGAAAGCCGAAGTCGTATTAGCCGGTTCTTGCCGATTGTGACCCAATTACTTTGTCGGCCGCAGGCCTGGCCCTCTGCACAGACCTCGCTGCAGGGAGGAACGAGGTCGTGTGCGTTGCGGAAACGATGTGATGAAATGGTGAGCGCAGCCGCGCTTAGTACCAAGTAATCCTAATTCGAGCATTTTCGGCTCTAAGTAGCCCCCACGCGCCTCCATTAGATGGCGTCGTCATCTCTGTCGTCTTCCGATATCGAGAAGGAGCTCATCGTGTACCGACGAAGCGCTGTCAGGCCCCAGAAATTCTTTATTCAGTCGAAAATGTTACTTTACATTACATATTTTATCGAACTTCGCGAACTTCGCCCTTTTCTAGCGCGCTTTGCCAGGTGTGTACCCAACTGCTTCTACGCGTTAGGACGCTAAACTCGTGATTTTCGGCCAGCCACGCTCGCCAGAGTTAATCAGTGTCCGCTTGATGGAGCGTAGAATTCGCACATTTTCTAACCTTATTTGTTTCGAGAGGAACATCCTCCGATCTCGAGCTGAAAATCGTTCTGGAGATACATATGAATAAATTATAAAGACTCGCGAAAACAGCGCGCGAAAATCTGCTCTAATCGTTTTTTTGCGGCCTGGGAAAGCATTTTGAACCTTGATGGACTGAACATTTGTGATGGAGCTTAACAACTCAAAATCCAATCACTGGACCTCAAGTATAAAAGGACACCTAGGCCCCGCTAATGTCTCATCATCATCACCACATATAGTTGTGGTTCTTAGACCTTAGGACGCTAGCGGAAATTACTTAATGTCCGTTAGTTCCTCAATGTCCTAAGGACTAAGACCCAACACTCAAAAGGACTACCCGTCCCATGTCTCGTCGTCGCCCTTAGTGGTGCGTTTGCTCCGTTTAGTCGCCGGGTTGTGAAGTGTGAATAGTAGGACTGGCCGCTAGCAGGGAGTAGTCTAAGGATG
>JAJMCC010000052.1:0-55570 GCA_030584945.1 Starmerella roubikii | reverse complement strand
AAGCACCAGACCCAGTCGAGGCGCCAGACCCAGTTGAAGCACTTGAGCCAGTTGAAGCACCAGGTCCGGATGCAGAGCCAGAGCGAGATGAAACACCTGCGCCAGTCGAACCACCAGAGCCGGATGGAGAAACAGAGCGAGATGAAACACCTGCGCCAGTTGAATCACCAGAGCCGGATGGAGAACCAGAGCCAGATGAGACAGGAGCGCCAGTTGAATCACCAGAGCTGGATGGAGAACCAGAGCCAGATGAGACAGGAGCGCCAGTTGAACCACCAGAACCAGTCGTGACCGTACCTGTTAAAGCCGTGTCACTCCCTGTCGCACCAGAGCCTGAGGCAGTTCCACTCCCTTGCTGCTGGGTGGTCGTACCACTTGTTGGGGTTAGCGCACTAGTGCTGGTTGAGCCGCTTAACTCTGTGGATGTCTCAGTAGTTGCTGTGCCGTTTCCGCTGGCAGCCCAAGTTGGTTTACTCCAGTTAGGCACACTTGAGGATTCGATCGCGCTTGAGACTGTGCTGGATGAGGATCTGTCAGAGTGAGTATCTGTTTCGCTCTCTGTATTGGAAGCGGAGTTTGCAGTACTACTTGTAAAACTTCCACTCGGACGAGTGCCGCTGCTCGCAGTAAGTACACCGCTACTAGCGAGTGAACCTGTCGAAGATATTTGGTCTGTTGGATTCACTCCAGAAGAGTGTGTACTACTGGAAGTGTGTAAAGCACTCGAAGCTACTGATCCTGCAGAACCGGAACCATGGGCACTGCTGCCCGTGGGAAATATTCCTGCAGTTGAACTTTCAGAAGCAGAGATGCTGCCACCTTCAGTGGACATGTCTGAAGTATAGCTAGTACGAGAGGTGCCAGATACCAAACTGTTGGAAATAAAGCCAGATGTACTACCATTGCCACTTTCAGAACTGGTGTGAGAACCACTTCTCGTGGCTGAAGTGAGTAAGCTCTGACTGCTAGATTGGGGAGAGGTGACGCCTCCTGTAGAAAGAGCACTCCTTTCAGGGTAACTACTGGAAGTTCCACCGACACTGGATATGCTGCCAGATAGGGAAGCAGAGGTAGCCGAGCTGATTAAGGCTGACGAGGTCGTAGAATTGGATGACGAGGGCTGCACAATTGGTACAAAGCTGTGGTTTGAGCCATCTGGGTACGTAGCGCTGATTTTCACATCACATGAACCGCGCGCGTTGACGAAGACAAGCTTCACAGGATATGAGTAACCAGCAGTAAAGTTGGCTGAGAACGGACCTGATCCCTCGGTATTCGTGTAAAATGACTGAGACTCGTCGTCAGTAACAGATCTCCTATAGAGGACTCCTGAACCGTCAATCCCATTACCAAATGTCAGGCCGTAACCAGCGTATGGATCAACCTCGAAGTTGAACTGGTACTCACCGCCCTGAATGGCGTTGAAATACCCAGTCAGCACCATTCCGAAGTTCGTAACAGGAAGAGTTTGGCCGTATATCTTAGCCTCCACAGATTCGTCGGAGTTAGTGTGGTAATGGTACTCGATATCGGTAATGCCCGTGGTAGTTGCAATTGGTACACCAACTTGTTCGTAACCATCACCGAAATACCATGTTCCAAATAAAGCCGAGCGGTTATTCAGCTGGTAAGAGTAGAACTCCGCGGCAAAGCCCATTAAGCCAGAAGAGGGTGTTCCAGATGGTACAACAGAAGCGCTTGAGCCTGAGGGGCCCCGTGACAAACTACCAGCTGAATTCGATATTCCAGAGCTGCTAACAGTGCTGGATTGCCCTCCTGAGATGCTGGACGGTGCAGCACCAGAGTTACTAGAGATTTCAGAAGTGGATCTCTTGTTAGAACTGGAAAGGCTTCCTGAATTCGTAGAGCGAACTCTAGTACTTGAAGAAGCGGCAGCATGACTAGAGAGTTTCGAGTTTGCTGTGAGAGTAGAAATGTCAGAATTGGAGCGAAGACTAGTGACACCTGAACCAGTACCAGTTGAGATACCAGTATTAGTCGAGGCACCAGAGCCAGTCCAGGTACCAGTACCAGAAGCATCAGACCTGGCTGAAGCACTAGACCTGGTTGAAGAACTAGATCTGTTTGAAGCATTAGAGCCATCAGCAGTCGAGGAACCAGACCCATTTGAGGCATCAGACCTGGTTGAAGCATTCGAGCCATTGGAAGTTGAAGCACCAGACCCAGTTGAAGCACCAGACCCAGTTGAAGCACCAGAACTCAAAGACACAGATCGAGAGCTTGCACCGCTGCCGGTGGATCTAGAGCTCTGTGTGGACTCACGAGAGCTAGAACTCAAAAGTACAGATCTAGAGCTTGCAGTACGACTGTTCGAGGAAGATGTTGCACTGCGACTAGTCAATCCAGATCCAGAGTTTGCGCCGTGGCTGGTAGATCCAGAGCTTTCAACAATGCTGGAAGATCTCGAAGTGATTCCTGATATAGAGGGCATTCGAGAGCTACTCGGTGCTGTCGTTGAGGAAACGACTGAAAGTGATGATGATGTTAGATTCGGAACGCATCTGTCGGAAACTTGCACAACGTCAATAAACTCATGAACAGACCAATCTGGATATGTGACGGTAACTCCCACATCACAGGAGCCTTCGACGTTGACGTAAACAAGTTTGACTGGGTAGTAAAGGCCGCCTGTGAACTGGGCTCGGAATGGTCCAGATCCTTGAGTGGTTGTGTAGAATGACTGAGCAGGGCTCAGCTGTCCAAGAAGAGAGCTAGTAACAGACTCGACTGTGACCGCAGCCCCGTCTTCTTGATTCTTAACTACCCCAAGGATGTTTACAATTAGATCCACAAGCGTTGTGAGCCCACCCTCAAGAACCCCGTGAAATCCATCGGCGAGAGCATCAATGGTCGTCTGATTCAAATCATTGACAACATTCCACACAGTCTGCTTAAGATCTGTCACACCAGTATTCACATTTGAGACAACTCCATCAATCAATCTACCCAGAGCTCCCAGAAAATGTGAATCAGTTCCCTGACCAATTATTAAACCATACGCAGAAGTGGAATCGACATCGAAGTTGAACACATAGTCACCATCATCAGGAGCAAAATAGCCCGTCATCACCATTCCAAAGTTGGTGACATCGACAGTCTGACCATAAATTTCAGCCTGAACCGATTCTTCCGAGTCGGTATGGAAGTGATAGTCAATCTCTGTGACTCCACTTACTGCTGCTATTGGTCCACCAAACTGCTCGTATCCGTTCCCGAAGTACCATGTGCCAGATAATGCGGTGCGGATGCCGAGTGGATAGTAATAAAAGCTCACATCCAGTCCTTTATTTGTCTGCGTGCAGCCAGGTGACGGAGGGACAGCAGTAGGAGCCGAATAAGAACTCGATCCCAAGCTCAAAGTATGACTTGCTGTACTTGAAGGTGCTGTAGCAGAAGTAACCGAAGTCGAAGAGGAAGACGTGTCCGGAATGCATCTGTCGTAGGCCTGTACAACATCGCCAAACTCATGAACAGACCAATTTGGATATGTGACGGTAACATTCACGTCACATGAGCCTTCGACGTTGACGTAGACAAGTTTGACTGGGTAGTAAAGGCCACCAGTGAACTGGGCTCGGAACGGTCCAGAACCTTGAGTGGTTGTGTAAAACGATTGAGCGGGACTCAGTTGTCCAAGAAGAGAGCTGGTAACAGACTCGACAGTGACAGTGGCCCCATTTTCTTGGTTCCAAATTAAGTGAAGAATGTCTTCAATGGAATTCGCAAGTGTGGTAAGGCTGCCACTAAGAACACCCGAGATTCCTCCAGAAAGCGCTTCGGCTTCAGTATGATCCAGCCCGTTGATGGCATTCCACACAGCCTGGTTGATATCTGTCTCACCTTTATTCAGATTTGACACAGTCCCATTGATTACGTCGCTAAGAGCACCAAGGTATTGCGCGTCAACACCAGGCCCTATCATTAGGCCATAAGCTGAAGTGGAATCGACATCGAAGTTGAATACATAATCACCATCATCAGGAGCAAAATAGCCAACCATTTCCATCCCAAAATTGGTGACATCGATACTCTGACCGTAGATATCAGCCTGTACAGATTCATCTGAGTCCGTATGGAAGTGATACTCGATGTTGGTGACCCCACTTGCTGCAGCGATGGGTTTACCGTACTGCTTGTATCCGTTCCCGAAGTACCATGTGCCAGATAATGCGGTGCGGATGCCGAGTGGATAGTAATAAAAGCTCACATCCAGTCCTTTATTTGTCTGCGCGCAGCCAGGTGACGGAGGTACAGCAGGAGCGAGAGACGAGCTCGAGCTCGAGCTCGAGCTCGAACTCAAGGTTGACTGATCGCTTGCAGAAGATCTAGTGGTCTGGCTCAAAGATTTGGAACTTACTCCGGAGACGACGCTAGAGTCAATTCTGGATCCAGAGGACCCAGTGGTATGCGAAGCAGTTTCTGTCGAAAGTTTGTGAGAACTGTAGGCAGCATTCGAACTAGAAACCATACCGGGGCTCAAGCTCGAGCTCAAGGTTGACTGATCGCTTGCAGAAGATCTAGTGGTCGAGCTCGAAGATTTGGAGCTATCTCCGGAAGCGATGCTAGAGTCAATTGTAGATCTAGAGGACCTAGTGGTAAGCGGAGCAGTTTCTGTTGAAAGTTTCTGAGAACTGTAGGCAGCTTCCGAGCTCGAAACAGCACTGGGGCTCTTGGTTCCGGAAACAATACTCGTGGCGGAAGTAAATGTGGAGCTCACACTTAGGCTTATCTGTGATGTAAAAGAGCTTGACGACTTTGTGGATAGTGACTCACCACTAGAAGAGGTTGCAGGAACAAAAGATGTGAACGTGGACGAAGGTATGACAGCTGATGAGCTTGATATCGTGCTGCTTGATGTCAAATTACAGTCCTCAGGAAGCTGGCAAATGTTACTGAAATCTAACAAGGTTCCGTCTGGAAGGTAGATGGCTGGATCAATATCGCAGGTGCCGTGTGTGTTGACAAAAATTAGCTCAATTGGATAGTAAGACCCACCTTGGAGCGTAGTTTGCCAGAAATTGCCGCCATTGTTAGTCGTAAAAGCCGTTTCACCAATCAAGCTAGAGATCAGAGACGTCGAGATAGCGTCCATCGTGGACTCAAGACTATTGCCTTGATGCGAGATCAATTTGACAACATTTGTAACCAGATTTGTTAGGAAAGTGACTAAACCAGTATAAGTTCCACCAAATCCTTGAATGAGGGTGTTGTTGGCAGTTTCTTCAAGATCATTCAAGGCCTGCTGCAAAGCTTGGAAAATGTCTATGCTGCCGCTTTGAACATTATTTACGGTACCGTAAACGAGATCGCCGAGCGCACCAATGAGTGAGCCAGAATAATTGGATCCGATTCTCACACCCCAGGCAGAGTGAGTTGATGTCGAGAACTCAAACTTGTAGGGACCTGGTTGTTCAGCGTAGAGAAAACCAGAGTATACTGCGCCGAAGTTAGTCACATCAACTCTTTTTCCGTATACGGTCCCTTGAACAGGTGAAGGAAAGAATGAGTTAGCAACTTCTTGATGGAACTCGACGGTACTAACATTGAAAGCCTCAGCCTCCAGACTTCCCTTCAACTGATAGCCACCATTGAAGTACCAATCACCGACCAAAGCTGATGGATCTTGAAAGGCATAAGAGTAAAATGATACATCGAAGCCCTCGGGGACAGGTTTACAATTCTCCTGTCCTCGAGCTATTTGAAGCAAGGCAAAAATGAGAGACAATTTCATAGTGTATAAATCAGAGCAGCGGACGATAATAAATGCTTACTTTATAGAACACATTTCTACTATAGGAAGTAGGAGGGTGGGCAGTAGGTTGAAGTTGCTGCATTCTTCGGAACGATAATTGTGGAGGTCCCTAAGAGGGTCCCTAAGAGGGTCGAAAAGGCCAGAAAAAAATGATTTCTAGATTATTCTGTATAAAAAAGAGCTGTGAACAATATGGTTTTGTCTCATACAGTGATAGCATCTTTAATTTCTCGAAACTCATAGTGTATGTGCCTTGCATAATGCATCTATGCATATTACCCTCTGCGTTTTTTGTTGAGGTTAGGTTTGCAGAATTACCCTACCACATGCGCACATAAACGTATCAGGGGGCAACGGAGCTTGACGCAGAACCATTAGAGGACAATCTCATAGCTCGGATCCAGCAAGTTTTCCAATGTACTCCATTGCGATTTATTAGCAATGAGGTAGCCGTCTAATCGCTTTGGTCTATTCATCTCTGTCAAGTTACCACGAATCTTGATTTCTGCGTCGGAAGTGATATTCATGGAGGATGCGCTATCGGCCCCGACTTTGCATATCGGCTCGTGCTCGAGTAATACATCCCTTTGACCCGACGGCAACCCCCGCGGTGATTGGCTACCTAACTATACAACCCGCGAAGTAACCAGAAACAAATGAGGACCACCCTCATAGATGTCGGAGTTGTCCGGTTGATTCCCCGGTACCTGTAGGTTTGTGGGCATTACACAATTATTGCTCCCCTCCCCCCGCTGAGTTCGGATCTATCCGCTCAATCAAATTCGTAATTCATCAGCCTGTCAAATGTAGTGGAGTAGTGGAAAAAACTGTAAACTTTAATGGTTATGTTGCTTAAATGGCGCGACGTGAATTCCGCAAAAATTCTTCTAAATCAGCCTCAAATTTAGACGCCAACCGATCGAACAAGGCATGGTCTTCCTTCGGTCACTTGTTCGCGCGTAATTAGAAAAAACATGCATGGCGTTTATTCGCTCTTTCATTTTCAAGCGGGTTCAAAGAGTCCTAATACATGACGCAGGAGAATATCGCGCGCTATCCCTCGGTAATATGGCAGACAACCTGCTGACCATCCAATCTGATATTTTGTTTTAGGTGTTCTAGCACGATTAGAAACAACTTCGGCACACTTGCAAAAGTGCAGAACACTACCGAAAAGAAAGCAAAATTTGCTATGATTCATACTTTGTGAAAGTTATAAATAGCATCTCTGAGACACTTGTTAATTTCTCGTGGGTGGGTCCGTATACTCCTTACCCCAGAGTTCAAGTGCATCTTATGCAGCCAACATTATCGTAGGATACGATATTCCTTGCCTTCGACCCGCGTCGGTGCGCACTTTGTGGTGGAATCCCTAATTCCACAAGTGAGTCAAACATATGTTTTCTCGAAAAATCCCGCATTTAAGTTGGACGTCGCGATGACAATTTGTAGTGTCAAATGTATTGGGATGATGTGATAGTGTAAGATCCCCTTTGTGTTTAAAGTTTCCTCAGCGCTATATGTGTCATCATCAAGTGAGACTCCGTTTTATGTTGATCGCTTCGAGTAATAGGCCAGAGTCGTATAAAGACTACACCATTATTGAATTTTTTGCTAAGATTCTGCTCGATTTATTAGAGGTACAAGTCTTACGCACGAGCTGGGTCCATCAAGAAGCAATGTCTTTTATTGGTGTAGGGAAGTTTATGTCAGATTGAGTTGACGACGACGAAATATGGTCGATTGGTTGATTAAAATCGTAGATAATCTAGATATGTGAGTACTGTTGTAATCACTATTACGATAATGGCACAAATTATGATTCTGAAATCACAACTATACGCATGGCAAGCATGTTTGTTCTTATCTTTCCTCAGCTTCTTGGGGACAAATTGAAGTGCAGGATTTCACATTTTATTTGTCATTTTTAAGCCACCCGTACTCCCTGACCAAGGCCCTCAGTCAATGCACAATCTTTTTGAGGATCAGAGGTCTGCAAAAATAGGAGTCAGGGCGGTCACCAGTTGAAGCTTTATTAGCTTTTATGGACTACTTAAGCTTTTTTGAGTGGTTTTGTGAATTTTCTGAGTTCCTGCATTCAATACCTCATGCAGTACTACGCATTATTGCGTCTCTATAGCCTGCTTTAAGCCTTCAGGTAGTGGTAGACACACTTTGGGTGTCTGTGTGTTTTGATTGCCACGTGCTAAGTTTCTCATCACGGTAGATTGACAATGACTAGAGTAAATAGTTTTTCTTCCGGCAGAATTCCGAAACGCTCCATGACTCACTCTCACCTCAGCTTTTAACAATTGTGGTTTCCCCTCATCTAGTCAAGTCTAGTCTGATTAATTTGAACGCATCAATTCTGCGATGATAAATGACGCTAAAACTCGCGATGGGATCTTTTGCCTGTGTATAATTAGTTTCCGCCACAGGTTGCAGTTTCGGAGATCTGAGCCAAATCTGAGACAGAGGTTCCAGTGGAGTCGTAGTAAACAGCTTTGTCCGAGCATGCTGGGTTCCATGGAAGCCTTTTTAAATCCCAATAATTGGATATTGTACAGTTAAATTCAGCGAGAGAGACCGTAATTCAGTTGTATTGTAGCTCAGCTAGAATGAATCGCTTCTAAAATGCATGCTTTATTAAACTCTACCTCAGAAAAAAAGAATATCGTCACTTTAAAATCTATCGTGGGAATCGCTGAGTATAAATCTCTTTGCATACGGCAGTATTAATGTTCCCTTGGCTTCTTTTCTTCACTTAAATTGCGGTTGGGTGTAAAATTTACATTCCGGAATACGTGGGTAGGTCTTTGACGTGAGCAGACAATACGGCTCTCGCCGAAGCATGAATGATATTAACTGGATGAAAGTTACCGTGAGAGTGCTTCTAATAACCAGATGCACTTCGCGTCACACTACCTAGCGTATCAGTTCATTCCATACTCGAATACCACTTTATTCTACTCACACACGCTCAAACCGTACATTTTGCAGGATACGAGTATTCTTTGTTATTATGTTGCTCATCTCGGTGATCTTCTGTGGCGCAAAACGAGTTCGATACGAGCTAGTCACTCTAAGAGGGTTGTGCGCTCTCAAATGTTCGGTGCTCTTCTACCTTTACCTGCAACACATCAATATTAGCAGTAATCACGAGCAGATTCGCTCATGGCATGCTTGTTTATGATCGCCGCATCGACGCTTTTTCTCAACCAAATTTTAGCGGGGTATGCAGAACTAAAGGGGCGGTCGGAGCTACCGGAACTGCTCGAGCTGCCCGTGCCCCAGTATATCGTGCCGATCGGGTGCAGGAGGTCTAGACTTCACTGCACTGTGTCGGTAATGTTCTCGGGGTGTATCCTCGGTAATGTCATATATGACGTCTTCACCCTACCGATATGTTCTCAACATTATGCATGCAAATTGCTGCATATCCTTGTCGCCTATGATATTACTCAGCTCTTTATCGCTTAGTCGAGCCATGCGCATGTAGAATCGAAAGAGCAATTTTTGTAATTCTGGGATGTATTCTCGAACAACATTAGAACATACAACAGTAATCATGCGCTTTAATCGGTTCGAGAGTAATATTCAAAAATTACACTTCGTGAATACTTTCATTCAAATCTCTATGGCAGCAGCACCCCGCCCACATATGTCTTCAGTTCAAGAAATCACGTTTTACTTTGGCAGATTCAGTTCCAATTTAGAGTAGTGAGGTCTATGTGGATCAATGTTTGAATAAATAGCCAACCCTGCTGCTATATCCAAGTCAGAGCTTATTTAGTGGCACTTTTCTCTTCTTCGCCCATTTACTCATTGCTCATTGCTAGGTTTTCAGATCTTTGCGAGGACAGGCTGGGGGCAGGAAGCTGAAAGATTCTTCCCCACCCCCTCAGCTGTTCACATGATAATTTCTTACTCGGCGTTAAATATTCAGTCGAATAATATAAGAAGGAATCAAACTACGAAAAAATACGTATGGGAATTTTGATGATAAATCATCAAATAAAGAGGATAAGTACCCAAGCTATAATGGCACCGTAGCTCCAATGAAGCTTCTGGGTACCATTGGTCAAGGGAGGCACGGCGCTCGAGGTAGTGCTCGACATGGCCGTGCTAGTGGTCTGTAACCCACTCTGTACGTGGGAAGAGCCTGAATTAATTGACGTCGACATGCCATTAGGGTTGGTTTCAAGAGAAGCATATCTATGAGAACCAATGGAGGTCGAACTGGCAGATACTTGAGCAGTACTTTGCATATTTGCCTGATCAGTTGTTGAGGATTCAGATGGTGAGAGGTTTTCTCTGGGAGCCTCAGAAGTGCCCGCAGCTGCGGTCCCACTAGACTCGGCTGAGGAAGTAGAGCTAGTTTCCGGAATAACACTGCCGCCGGAAGCCGAATATTGAGAAGAAGTGGATTGCGCAGTCGTGAGACTAATGAGTGAGGTATTCTGAGTAGATTCATCACTAGCTGCTGTAGAGCTTGGTGAGCTGGAGGTAGATGGACTGCTCTGAGTTGGCGAAACACCTGCAACAGAGGATCCGTAGTCTGTCTCTTGTTGTACAGTCATTGAAGATGTGTCTTGACCTGTCTGCACGGAGCTTTGCTGACCAGTTGGCCTCGGGCTTTCCTGACTCGTAAAACCCAAGGCTGAAGAAGGCAAAGCATCACTAGCCAAAGTAAGCGAGGAATCTCCTGTTCCAAAGGAGACACTTGTGCTTGCACTTTGTGGGCTGTTAGCGGAGCTCGTTGATGAGGATGAACCACTATCTGCTGTCACAGATGTCTGTGACGCACCATCAGTCGCACTCCCATAACTAGTAGAAACGCTAGACGAGCCAGTGCCTTGAGTGCTAGGATAGCTAGTCAGGGCAACACTTGGTTCACTGCTGCCGGTAACCTGAGAGTCACTGAATATACTTACCGAAGATCCGCTTCCTGAAGCTAGACTGTTGGTCGAAGCTGAGCTAATATTCAGCGAGCCAGTAGAAGTCGATTCAGTGGAAGTTGAGCTAGACAAAGTCTCTGAGCTGCCCTCAGCAGAATTGGAGGTTCCTTGGATAGGAGTCGTAATGCTAAGAGTCGAGGCAAAACTACTGACTGCAGCGCTAATTGGCTGTACAGTACTGGAGCTAGCAAGAGACATCTGATCGCTTGACCCAGAAGCCGACTTCACATTAGTGACAGTTGCCGCACTCCTAGTAGTGCTAGCACTGCTTCCTTGTTGACCATTGCTTGCCAGTGTAGAAACGGTGCCTGTTGAGATAATGCTTCCAGTTGTAGAACCACGTTCGGGAGCAGTATAAGCTCTAGAGCTGCTTTCTTGCTGACTACCAGGTGAACCCGAAGCATTAGTGGAGCTTTGAGAAATATCAGTACCAGTAGAAACTGTTTGAGATGTTCCTTGGTAGCCAGTTTGTGAGTCTGCTTGTGAGCTCGATGGGGCGCTCGACTGGGAACTTATCTGGGAATGCGAAGCTTCAGTGGTAGATGAGATACTACCGGTGGTGCCTGTAGATGCACTACCTGTTTCACCAGCGGTCAAGCTTGAGGTTGCAGTTCCCAATCTACTGTGTGAGGAGGAAGATGCATATCCAGAAGATTCACCTCTCTCCGTGGTAGAAGTACCTTTACTGAGGGAGCCTGAACCCGGAATGCTATTCCCTGAAGTAGCCGCGACAGAGCTGCGCGACGCTAGCGAAGAAGTAGTGTTAGCAACAACAGACTCAGAGTCTGGCGTGAAGTTATGCTCTGATCCATCTGGATATGTCACGGTGATCTTCACATCACACGAGCCGCGGGCGTTGACGTACACAAGTGTCACTGGGTAAGAAGAGCCTGCCTTGAAACTAGCTTTGAACGGGCCCGATCCATTTGTATTTGTGTAGAACGACTGAGAGAAACTTTGCGTCGATCTCTTGACATACGATCCACTGTCCGATCCTTCTCCGAACATCAAACCGTATCCGGCATAAGGATCAACCTCAAAGTTAAACAGATATTCACCGTCCTCAACAGCATTAAAGTACCCGCTCGTGGTGAATCCCATATTCGTAACACTAACGAGCTCGCCATAAATTTCAGCCTTCACGGACTCATCTAAATCGGTGTGGTAATGATACTCCAAATCAGTGACGCCATAAGCTGTTGCCACTAAATGACCAACCAGCTCATATCCACCATCGAAATATGAAGTGCCCGATAACGCAGACTTATCATTCAGCGGATAAGAGTAGAATCTCACAGCTAAACCTGCTCTTGAAGACGTCGCCGTAGGTGCGAAAGAGCTCGAGTGACTAGCTGTTGAACTCATCACTAGACTCGACGGCTTCACACCCGAATCGCTACTAGACGATTTGGAGTTAAAGCTTGTGAGCAAGGTTTCACTGGAGCTGCCAGAGACTGTTCCAGAATCTGTGGTATAAGCAGAAGGTCCAGAACGTGATGCAGTGCCAGAAGAGACCCCACTGAAAATAGTGCCACTGCTCTTGTGATCTCCCGTAGATCCAAGGCTAGCACCACTGTTACTACCATGGACGCTACTGGTGGCATCGGCTGACACTGACTGGCCATGATTGGAGGACAACCTGTAACTGTTTTCAGTACCTGAGCTAGAAGTAGAGCCAATTGCCGTCTCAATCGAGGAACCACTGAAACCACTAGCGGTGCTACTTTGCAGGCTGGAATTCTGCTGGCCACTACTGGATGCAGAAGACATGCTACCCGTTACGGCAGCTGTATCAATTGTGGAACCAGCACTAGGTGTATTAGAGCCGCTTAATGAAGCAGTACTACTGCTTCCTTGCCGCTCACTGGTCAACCCAGTAAGAGTGGGAGCGCTCTCAAATGACTTGCTACTAGCGGTGCCCGAATTGGAGTTGGTCTTGCCGCTTGATACGCTCATGACAGTGCTGGCACTCTGGGTGGAAGATCTCTGTGTAGTAGTAAATTCGCGGCTTGTAGCCGTGGACGAAGCATTAGTACCAGTTGTAGAGCTGGAAGAGTCCGTAGTGACAGACTTCCGTGAGGAAATTCCAGAGGATTTGCCACTGATAGAGCCGGATAAAAGCTCAGTTGTTCTGCTCCCTTGCTGGCTACTGGAGGACGCAATGGATGTCTCACCAGCACCGGAAGTGGAAGAGGCATTGGAGCCAGTGGACAAACTACCTGTATGGCCTGTAGGTAGGCTACTGAATCCAGTACTGCTACTACCCTGCTGAGTATTGCTCACTCCAGAGAACGAAGTACTGGTGAAAACGTCGTCTGGAGTGCTGGCCGCCAATCTGCTCGAGCCGGCACCGCCGTTGCCATGTTGACCACTATTCGACCTACTTGAAACTGATGATCCATGAACCGCAGATCCATTGGCGGACGCCAAAAGCGAACCTGAGGAACTACTTGAGGAACCAGAAGTTTGCATGCTTGTGGTACTTGCAATTGTACCACTGCTAATGCTACCTTGCCGACCACTGAGAGGCGCAGATGAGGTAGAGGCAGAACCGCTTTGCGATAATACACCCGTAAAGGAAAGTCCACTACTGCTACCATATTGGCCCTTTGAAGATCCGCCGCTAGGCAGCAATGACTTTTGTTTGTTCGAACCAGTTGATGCAGTGACTGGAGTAGAGAAGGACCCCATTGCTGTGGTCCTCGCTGAGCTCAAAGAACTGCTCAGCTGACTGTTGACATTTCTCGTTGTTTGAGCGCCTGTAAAGTCTCCTGAGCTTACTGATGATTGAGAAGCTGTCTTAGTGGAACCAATAATGTCACTAGTACCTTGCTTATCACTCGAACGAGAGTGCAGCGAGGAACTTTGTGCCGAATACTGGCTATCAGTAACGCTTGATTGCAAGCCAGCACTGTTCGAGAGACTCGACGACGGATTGCTAATGGACGCTGTGGAAATTGAGGATCCCTCAACTGAAGGATTGCTAGATATTTCCGAATTGCCACCCATTCCAGTAGTAGAAAGGCCGCTGGAAATATATCTAGAAGAGCCACCAGAAAAGTTGTGGATGCCACTGGTAGTACTTTGAAGCCCACCACTGTGGGAGATGCTATCTTGCCGAGCAGAAGTGGGACCATAGGTTGTGGACCCGATTAAGGGCTTGCCTCCAGTACTACTGCTAGAAGCACTGCCATTACTGATTCCCTCTTCAGAACCCCTTGAACTAGGGGGCGCTGAAGTCCGCTGAGCTGAAGAGCCGCTTAAGGAGGCACTCTTGTAGGAGCTGGCGACTCCTGAATAGCTGAAAGAGCCTTTATTGGTTGCACTTGCAACATCACTGTTACCAATGCTACTGCCAAGTTTCGCACTTGAGCCTAGAGATGCCAAGATGCTTGACCCAGTTCCAGTGGAGGAAGAATAATACACCTTAGATTTGCTGTGGGCAGCCGAATCTATACCTTCACCACTTGTGCCAAACGTAGTAGGAGGGCTCGATGAACTCCTGCCAGAATTGTGCACAGAGCCGGAGGAGACGAAACTACCGGTGGCACTTGCGGGAGCCGCACTAGAACTGCTGCTAGATCCAAAGGACCCAAAAGACATCGAGACAGTTGATAATGTGGAAGGAGTGCCACTCGTTGCCATAGAAGAAGCACTGGCACGGCCAGAGCTGCTTTCTTGGTTGTCAGAAGTAGGTTCTATGGCACTGGAGCTAACTGCACCTGTAGCACCTGTGGCGATAGAGCCACTACTGCCCCCTCGCTGACTCTTGGTTGTGCCAGCGGAGGCTGGAGATGCCTGAGTGTACGGTTCGCTGCTGCCCGAACTGGACCTGAAAGACTCTTTATATGACGCTCTTGTGGAAGTTCCAGTGCTTACACCGCTGCTGCTTCCTTGAGTATTGGGCACGTCAGTAGAAGTTAAGGAGAACTGCGAAGAGCTCAGTTTACCGCTTGAACGCGTGTATGAACCTGCTGTTCCTGAAGTGCTAGTAGACTGGCCGATGGAGTATGAAATACCTGAGTTTGCGGAGGACCCGGCTCTGGTATTCGCAGAAAGACTCCTAGTGCTACCACTAGTCCCTTGCTGTGCCTCAGATAACGAAGTGCCTGACATGGTAATACCTGAGCCAGCTGAGTCGATTCCAGTTCCCGCTGAAGAGGAACCACGAGAGACGCTGCCATTAGAGATGCTAGAAGCTGAAAAGCGCTGTGATGATCTACCTTCAGAGGCGCTCGAAATGCCACTTGAGGCTTTAGGAGACATCTCACTGACAGTGCCACTGCTTGCCTTTCCGCTGTTCGATTCCAGAGGAACGGAGAAGCGTGACGCAGTGGAGGAGTAATAGGCACTGGACTTAGAGATCGATGCCGTTGATAACGAAAAGCTGCCACCCACCCCAGTCGAGGATCTAGAAATTCCAGAAGCATGAGTCGCTTCAAGGATGCTGGATGTGCCATTGCTAGTATCAGTGGGAGGGCCACTAACACTAAAAGCTGTAGTAGCCATGGAACTTGAAATGGTACTGCTTTCGTGATGCTCACTGTGTGAGTTAATAGCGGACGCGGTACCAGTCAAGGCACTCAACGAGGACGTTCTAGTAGACCCTGTGTTGAATGACTTGCCACCGGTATTATCGATTCCAGGACTGCTCATGGAGCTAGTTAAAAGCGGGTTAACAGAAGAGCCGTGAAGAGTAGTACCACTGGAGATACTAGACGAGGGCCCACTCACACCATTGGCAAGATTTGAAGTATCAGAGCCACTCTTTGATCCAACTAGTGCAGTACTCGAGACTGCAGAGCCACCTTCAGCTGTCGTCTTAGAACCACTGATGACGCTATTACTGCGTCTTTGCTGCCCACTAGTCGAACCAGTGGAAGCCAACCAGCTGCCTGACGAAAACTCATTAGGAGAAGAGCTAGTACTGCCTGAGGCACTGGAAGACTTGCCAACACTGCCAATTTCCTGGCTACCAACTGATTCAGTAGTTCTCGAGATGCTAGATCTCTGAGTAAACGACAATCCACTTGACTTAGATAACCCACTCTCTGCCACTGTAGAAGCACCAGTGTGGGTACCGCTTGAAATTTGAGAACCTGAATTGCCTTCACTGGAAGCTGCAGAATGACTAACTTTATTGCTTCTGCTGCTTTGTTGGTCACTTACAGAATAAGCACCATTGCTAGCACCAGTGGAGAGGGCTGAGCTAATGTGGCCTTCGGTTGATGAAGCAGATCCACTAAAACTGCCTCTGCTTTGATGACCACTGGAGTGGGCAGTAGTGGTAGCTGATTTCTGAACGGATAGGTCACTAGATCCGGAATAAGAATTGCTTGTTCCGCTTGAAATAGCTGAAGATTGGCCTATGATCGAGCTAACACCGCTGTTGGAGTTAGCAAGAGTAGAGCTACTACCTTGTGAATCGCCCGTATGATAGGAAGACATCGAGAAGGTTGACGTGCTCTGGATGGAAGAAGAACTATGCGTGGTAAGCTTACTGACTTCAGTCGACGAAAGCTCGCTTGCAACAGAGTCTGATCCAGAACCAGACGAATGCACAGATAAGCCAGATGCGCCAGATTTGTGAGGTGTGCCAGACATTCCAGGCACGCTGGACACACTGGACAGGTTGGACAGGCTGGATACTCCTGGGAGCTCCTCACTGGTGAGTCTTGTTCTGCTATAAGTAGCGCCACTGCTTTGCTGGTCATCTTTTGTTGTGGTCTTGGAACTCCTAAAATTACCAGTGCCTTGGCCACTGGAGGGTCGAGTCGAGACTGTAGAGGTTCTTGAGCCATCCGAAGACTTTCCATCGTTAACGCTAAGACTAGCACCTCGTTGTCCGCTTGTGGAGGCTGTGTTCGTGGAATCCGTGAATTTCGAACCCTGCTGTGAAGTTGGCTCGGCCTTTGTAGATGCAAAGCTTGTCTTCGAATTACTACTATCACCGGTCGTCGAAGCAGATCCAGAGGAACTAGCAGAAACGAATCTCGAGCTGGAGAGACTGGAAGGATATGCACTTCCAGTGCGTATCGTACCACTGTCTTGCTTATGGGAACTAGAGCCACCAAGTTTAGAAGATGAAGCAATTGAGGACTTTGCTCTAGTGTTCTGAGCGGAGCCACTCCTGACGCTTCCACTTCCCTGCTGGCTTTCGTTGGAACTTCCTGAACCTGAGGAAGCTGAAGAATATTTCTCAGATGCAGAAGCATTTCTATTCGTCGTGAAAGAGCTGCTGGTACCACTAGAAATGACTGATGATGGACTGCGTGCCTCACTTGTGAATGCGCTGGATTCAGCGCTTCCGCCTTGTTGACTACTTTCACTAATTGCTTTGGAGGCAGATGTCTTTGAAGAAGCGCTAAGAACTCTCTTGCTGCTACCACTTTCTTCCTGCATACTGTCTGAAGTTGCAAATGACGCAGATCCTTGACGTGAAGACTCATTGTTGAGAGTCAGTGAGCCCGGACTGACGGAGTCCGATCTCGAAGACTGACCGCTGCTAGTTGCCAGAGCAGAGCCTGTGGGAACAGTCGATCGAGTCAATCCAGTGGCGGGTTTAGACAAGCCACCGCGAGTACTAGTGATGCTTCTTTGCTGGTCACTTGACAGTTTAGTGGATATTGGACCCGTAGTTGCGCCTAATCGAGAGGATGATTTAGCGCCTGACCCAACGAAAGAGCCACCAGAACTGCTACTTTCTAGCTGAGCACTAGTCGAGCCCAATATTGAGCCGGTCTTAGCTGAAGGCATTTGAGACCCATGAGACCCACTGCTAGGAGATTTAGAGCTAGAAACTCCAGACGAAGCGCCTCTTTGATGACTTGATGAAGGTGTCTTGGGAGAGCCAGAGCTCACAGGAGACTTGCTTCCAGTAGATGTTGCAGAGCCCACGTACATGCTGCCACTATTGCTTCCCTGATTGCCATCGGAAACCGACGAGCCACTAGCATTAGATGCGGTGGCAGGCCACAAACTAGAACTATAACCAGAACCAGAATAACCTTCTGGAGCAGAACTGCTTGCAAATTTGGAGCCAGAGGAAGCAGACGAAGCCATGCCAGTAATCCTTGTGGAGCCGTTGATAGTCGTACTGGTTTCCTGCTTATTAGATCCTGTAGATCCTGTTTGGTCACCACTTTGAAGACCGCTTCGAAGACCATTAGAACTTGCAAGTGTAGATGACTTGTAAGTAGACAATCTACTGTCACTAGCATCCTTCGAGATACCTGTGCTTGCTGAAGACACGCTCCCAGTAGTTGTAGAAGGCCTTGCTGAGCTACTGCTCGTGAGCTGTTCACGAGATGATCCTGCTGCAGAGCTGTCAGAACTCCTGCCTCCAACAATATTACTTGTAACACTGTTGTCACCAGTGGAACGTGATGATGCAGAGCTTGGCCCACTTTGTTTTGAGAGTGTCCAATTTGACTGACTATTTGCTCCACTGGTCTTGACACCAGTTGCAGAAGCAAGCCCAGAAGACGCCAAAGCAGAAATAGAATCGGAAACAGAGATTTCAGAAGACTCACTGCTAGTAATTTTGGTTTTACTGGGTATCTTCGTGCTGCCCGTCTGACTCCCTCCAAATTTCATCGAGGTATCCCTGCTAATGTCACTGCGGGATCCGCTCAATAAGGTTCCAGTGAAAGTGACGGAACCAGCTGCAGACATAGAGCTTGAAGAGCCCAATCGAGAGCTGTCAGCTCCACTGCTTCCAAAGTTACTGCCCGCGGAACTTACAAGTATGCTCCTGTGGAAATTGCTGCTCGTGTGACTAGCATCTGATCCGATGGCCGAAGTGCTCGATCCTGGAGAAGACTTGAGTTCAGAAGATAACTTCAGGCTGGGACTGGTACTGCTTCCTTGCGATTCTCTGTTTGAGGCACCAGAAAGTGAGGATCTTTGAGCATAGGATTCAGTGTTAGCTGTGCTCAAAGCTGATCCATTTGCACTGCTCGAAAGGTGAGACTGGTCGCTAGCGGTATCAGTAGAGCTGCTGCTACTAGGAAAACTGCTGCTACTAGGGGAGCTGCTGCTACTAGGAGAGCTGCTGCTACTAGGAGAGCTGCTGCTGCCGCGCTGAACACTATTTGATCTCGTAGATGCCAAGAAACTGCTGAGTCTCGAGAGTGAACTGAGATCTTCAGATCTACTCCTACCAGACGAAGCATCACTGCTACCGCTAGAGCCTGTAGCTGAAGTCGAAGCAGAAATTTCAGAAGCTCCAGAAATATGGACAGAAGTGCTTGAAGTTCCAGAAGTTCCAGAAGCAGATGCGGAAGCGCCAGATCTGGGCAAAGAAGCACCATCAGAGCGCTTTATAGAAATGGCACTAGAACTCAAACTTCCTTGCTGGTCATTAGTATAGCTTGTTTGCGCAGCGCTTGAGCTAGACGAGGTTCCAAATACAGAAGAGCCGAAGCTGGCACCACTGCTCAAATACTGACCGTTGCTTGAACCAGGAGTCCTGATTGCAGAAGAGTTGCTGCTCACAAGACCTGAGGCGCTTAGGCCAGCCAAGGTCTGACTTTGGTGGAAGCTGCTTGCAATCCCACTGCCTTGTCTAGAATTCATCGAGACTGAGAGACTAGAACCTCCTTGCGTCGGAGAAAACCCAGACAGGCTATTTTTCCCTGCTGGTTGAGTGTTGCTACCTCTTCCTTGAGAACCAGAGCCCGATAAGTTCGAGGGAGATCTGGAAGTAGATGAGCCAGACACGCCTGACGATTGATCATTAGTGATCCTTGAAGGAGTAAGACTCGAAGCCGTGCTACTGCCTCGCTGACTTGCTCGAGCTGGTTCAGTAGAGCCACTATCACTGCTACTTCTCTGCTGACCATTTTCAGTGGAGCCTGTGTTGGTAAATGAGTTAGGTGAGGCCTCGCCAGTAGAGCCCGTATGGAAACGTGAAGTGCCTTTTGAACGACTGGACCTACTTCTAGTTGACTCTGCAATGCTGGCGCGGCTCCTACCCCCGGTCTCGCTTGGTGAGGAAGACCGGTCCAATTTGCTGTTTGAAGCCTTCGACAAGTCACTACTGAAGCTAGAACTTGCTTTAGTGGATCCAGATGGACTATGGGTATGCTCAGATTCAGAGTAAGAGATACCAGATGACTCGTCGCTAGTGAGTCTCTTAGATGTTCTGGCTACATTACTGCTGATTCCTTGCTTGCTGCCCTCAGAAGCTGTCTTAGTATAGCCGCTTCCACTACCTTGTTGACCATTAGAGAGTACGCTGTGCGTAGCGATTGAGCTAGCTGAAGATTGACTCTTAGCACCTGAGGGGTTTCGACTAGTCACGCTGCCACCTTGTAGCCTGCTCGTAGATTCCTCAAGCACAGAGGAGCTAATCCTGTTCTGGCTTGGAGACTCAGACGCATTGCTTGAAGCTGTTGATTGGGTGCCCTTGCCGTGGCTACCTGCTCTGGATGCAGAGTCAGAGGAGCTAATAGCAGATGAATCAGTGGCAGAACAACTGATGGTAGAGGAGTATCCGTTGGCAGACAAGTTACTGGCCAAGGTGGGATCAATGCTAGAGGAGATTCCAGTGACAGAAGAGGAGCTAATACCCAAAGAAGACCTAGTGGGGGACGTAGAGCTGGCAAGACTCTTAGAGAACCCCGTTATACCAGAGCCACTCCTCTGACTATTGGTAGAGCCATGTAGACTCAGAGTTTCAACCAAAGACTTGCTGCGAGTATGCGAGCTCGAAACGACACTCGACTGTCCACTTAGTGACTGGCCCCTTTCAGTATGGGTGGCACTAGAAGCGGCATAGCTAGTACCTTTCTGGTTTGAAGACGACGCCGCCGAAAAGGAGCCAAAGCCGGAAGATAAGCTGCTGGAACCACTGAGGTTGCGAGAAGCCTCACTGCTCGCAGAAGCTGTATTGCTGCCAGTAGAAGCGACATTTCCGCTAGAGATATCAGTCGCACTGAAATGTTCTTGAGTTGATAAACGACTATTCGGTGTCGCAGAACCCGTGTTAGATCCCAGATCAGAATCAGGGTGAGATGAGGATTTGCCGGCAGCAGAGGTGATTGAAGGTCCACTAGTCTCACTTCCCCTCCGCTGACTACTCGTAGATCCACTTGGTGACTGGCCCCTTTCAGTACGAATGGTACTAGAAGCGGCATAGCTAGTACCTTTCTGGTTTGAAGACGACGCCGCCGAAAAGGAGCCAAAGCCGGAAGATAAGCTGCTGGAACCACTGAGGTTGCGAGAAGCCTCACTGCTCGCAGAAGCTGTACTGCTCCCAGTAGAAGCGACATTTCCGCTAGAGATATCAGTCGCACTGGAATGTTCTTGAGTTGATAAGCGACTATTCGGTGTCGCAGAACCCGTGTTAGAGTTGATAGATCCCAGATCAGAATCAGGGTGATTTGAGGATTTTCCAGCAGCAGAGGTGATAGAAGGTCCACTGGTCTCACTCCCTCTCCGCTGACTACTCGTAGATCCTCGCATGGAATTCGATGTTCTACTTTCTGAAATCGTTGCCCGCGTCTTTGCTGAGACTCGAGATCCGCTGCTTGACATGGCATTACTGCTAAATTGGTCACTGGCCAATGGCGAGCTAGAGCCTGTTGAAGAGGATTTCCCACTGGAGACTGAGAAACTAATTTCAGTATCGCTTGACAGTCCACTTTTCGAGGAAGTGCCATGTAGTGAAGAAGCCTCCCAATTTGATTTTGAACTCGCAAAGCCGTCAGACGAGCTTGAGCTAATCTGAGTGGATCTTTGCGGCATGGAAGTGCTAGTGGGTGCTGAGGAGCCAGTATATGTCGAGTATCCGTAACCAGAAGTCTCACTACTCGATGCAAAAGCTCCACTGCCCTCACGGCTATTGCTCGCTGATGAGAAAACAGATCCCTGGGATGAGCTGCTTGGGCTTCTTGCATCTGTACTTGAGCTTTCTTCAGTCGAGGATGACTCTACGGTTGTTATCGAGCTATTTCCGCTCGCTGCCCATGTAGGTTTGCTCCAGTTTGGAATGCTCGAAGAACTGACCGAGCTAGAAATTTTACTAGACGGATTGACGCTTGACGAGATGCCAGAGACAGAAGATACACCGTGGATAGAAGATGTACTAGAAATCCCAGCTGCAGAAGAGCTGCGTTCTGCGGCATAGCTACTTGAGACACCGCTGCTCGCAATTGATGCCGAGCTTGCCAAGCTGCTTGAAGTATGGCCACTTGAATAGGCTCCGCTTCCTTCGTATGAGCCAGAGGAGGATATGACGTAGCTGGAAAATCTACCACTCCCGAATGACCCCGAATTTGCAGCGCTGCTCGTAGGATATCCGCTTGGATTGCTTTCACTAAATGTACCGCTACCGCTCGCGGATTGTTCAGTTGAATGAGAGCTGTCTCGAGTCGAACTAGAGGTTTCGCTTGTCAATCGGTGGGCAGAAGAGGCAAATTGGCTACCCGTAATCGAATCACCGTTTTCCCTTGAAAGACTCCTAGTAGCACTACTGACGGAGCTGGACGCT
The DNA here is from genome assembly GCA_030584945.1 of Starmerella roubikii. Lineage (NCBI taxonomy): Eukaryota > Fungi > Ascomycota > Dipodascomycetes > Dipodascales > Trichomonascaceae > Starmerella > Starmerella roubikii. Next base: position 33,345 of record JAJMCC010000052.1, on the reverse strand, counting down.
GTGGCACTGCCAGCACTTACGCTGGTATCCGGGTAATCCTTGCTTCTGCTGGTAGCAGAGTAGTCTGTACTGCTAAGACTGGACCCCGAGTGACTCGCACTAACACCTGAATAGCTGCGGCTGCCAACACTGGAGCCCGCGTTATCTCCACTGCCTGATAGATAAATGCCAGACTTGACACCGGAAGTTGATGCATCCGCGCTGCTTGATAGCTGTTCTGGTGAACCTGACGCCCGACTGCTAATTCCTGCAGAAGAGCTGCTAGCAGAGCCTGAGAAAGTAGCAGTTCCCGCGGGTTGATTACCTGAAGAGGCACTGTTAACAGTACCAAGGGAGCTACGGCCTGAAGATCTGTCAGCAGAAGAGACTTCAGTGAACGAGCCGCGGTTAGAGCTGACTGCAATACTGCTAAACGAGGTACCGCTAGCAGAGCCGGATGGCAAGGTATCACTTCTCAGATAGGTGCTGGTGGAAGAGATTTCACCTCTGGACTGCTGAGTCTTCGAACCGCTACTGGTTAGAATTGAGGACTCAACACCCGAGTGCGTTGTAGAAGAACTTCCCGAAAAGATGACAGAGCTAGAGGAATGCGCACTCAAAAGCGAAGATGATGCAGCTGAACTAGCAGCGCTGGAGATCTGAATTGAACTGGGGATTGATGTCAGCTGCACAGAAGAATCCGACACAACACTGAGTGAGCTAGGCGAAGTACTTCGGGATCTGGTACTCATACCAGACGGCGTGCTAGTGCCGTTGGAATAGTAAACAGATGACGAGCTACTGCGCGTAGAGTAGACTCCAGATGAATCATCGCTATTCTTAGAAGGGGATCCAGACGATGTTTTGCTGCTTGGGGACTCAAGAGACGAGGCACCACTACCAGTGAGGTAGACAGAAGAAACGCCACTACCGGAATGAGCAGAAGAAACACCACTGCCACCGACAGAATGAATACCAGAGGAAGCTATTTTGCCACCGCTCGTGGCACTAGAATAAGTGCCGATGTCAGTACCTGACTGTCCACTTGTGCTGGAGTGACCGGAACTAGACATTCCGACCGACGACTCGATGCTATTGCCAAAGTAAGAACTGCTTGAGGCACCTGTAAGTGTCCTGCTCAAACTCTCTCTCCCGGCAGTGGATTCACTATGCTCACCTCGTGACTCACTACGCGAAGACACCCCTGAGGAAGGAGAGGAACCAGCGCTTCTAGAGGGATATACGCTACTGTGAGAAGCACCATACGTACTGCCGCTCGAAACACCGTATGTTCTACCGTCAGAGGCGCCATGTGCGTTACCGCTAGATCTTAGGTAGCTGCTCCCAGTGAGGGCGTCACTAGAGGGGCCCTGAGTGCTGAGTTTAACACTGCTTGTAAAGCCCAACGAAGGACTGCTTCCAGATTGGGAAGTACGAGAGCTATTACCTACACTCTTGGTGTCGTGAGAACTCCCAAGAGTGTGACTGGGTATACTGTTTGAGCCAGACAGGATTGTACTCCCAGAAGACATAGCCCCCGAAATCCCACTTTCCGTCGTAAGGCTGCCATGAGAACTGCTTATAGATCCTTGGCCAGTAGATGCACCAACATTGGAGGTCCCAGGAAAGCTGCTGTCCGATATAAATTTGCCTGAGGTTGTGCTTCCCGTGGATAGAGCTCCACTTGCGCTAGAAATGCTGCCAGAGCCACTCAATGTAGTGAATGCTCTATTGCTCGAAGTACCGAGTACATTGCTTTGATAAGAAGAGCCAGATTGGGATCCGCTTCCGCTGTAGGAGTCGCTTCCGGTAATGGCGCCACTGGGGAAGCTGCTGGACTCAATCTTAGCAGTACCAGATCTTGAAGCACTACTGAGACTTTCGCTTCCTGCCGCAATATTGATGCTAGAGCTGGTAGCCTGGCTAGAGCTGTTGGACACAGGATGAGCTTGAGAACTGATTAAGGAGCCAGTTTCTGTGGATGATCCAGAAGCTCTGCTGCGGCTTGAAGCGCCAGAAACTTCACTCCTTGTGGCTTGCGCATTAGAGCTGCGGCTTGAAGCACCAGAAGCTTCACTCCTTGTAGCTTGCGCATTGGAGCTGCCACGAGAGCTGCCACGAGAGCCACTGTAAGCATGACTACCTGTAGTCAATTCAGAAGACAAGCTTTTGCTAGATGCATCATAAGTGCTTCCAGCAGAAGAAATACCTTCTTTACCAGAGCTAGCGAGATTTACAGTAGACGTAACGCTGCTACTGGAACCTGGCAAAAAGCTGCTTGCCGACCGAGAGGCTGTTAAAGCACCCGATTGTGAGCTAGATCTGCTCCCAGTACTGCCATAGGAGCTAATTCCAGTGACAGATCCCGGAGAGAGTTCACTACTGGATGCAGTGCTGCTATAACTCGATAAAATACCACTTGGAAACTGAGAAACATCAGCACTTGCTGTGTGATTGTCACTACTGCCATGAGAACCGCTAAGAGTTCCCCTGTCACTGGAGATTCCCACGCTGGAGAAGCCAGCTGGTGGACTGCCAGATTGGGAAATACCCACGACACCACTCTGCGTAGAAGTGCTACTACGAGGGCTACCATGCGTACTGATGGAGGATCTAATGGTGCCTCCGGAGCCGGAAGTATTGGAAGCACCACGCTCACTACTGCTAGAGCTTTCCGGAAATCCGCTTGACGTGGGTGCACTGTTCGAGCCTGATAGGAATCTACTGCTTGACAAACTGGAGGTTCCACTTCCAGAAGCTGCGCTGGAAATTCTGTGAGAAGTATGAGACGCGCTTGCTGACAGAGTGCGAGAACCACTTCCACTAGAGCTAATCCCGCTTGCAGTGAAAGAGCTCCGACTGCTAGACTCGGTGGCTTTAGTGTGACCAGATGACGACTTGCTCCGAGATTGAGAGATGTTTGAGATTCCGCTGCCAGAGGATGCGCCATTAATACGAGAATGGCTACCGGAGTCTTGGCTCCCTGACTCACGAGCAGGGGAGGACTCAGCCGAGCTACTTGATTGAAAAGTGCCAAAAGTGCTGCTGCCAGTGTATGTGCTCTGATGGGATTTCTTAAGAGAGGTCTGACTGCTTGACACAACTCCATCGGAATGCAACCCAGACGGAGCAGTGCCAGACTGAGAACTGCCAAAAGAACCGCCTCTGTAATTACTGCTTTCTGTGGATGATGACTTGGATATTCCACTGTTTGGTGAAACAGAGACCCGGGTTCTCGTGGAGGAAAGATTACTTCCAAGAGATCCGCTGGACACAGCATTACTGGTAGAGCTCGAAAGTGTCTCACTTTCAGATTTCAAGGCACCTGAGGCACTTCTCGCTGTGCCGGTAGCAATGGTAGAGCGAGAGCTGCCACGAGAGCTTTGACTGCTGGGCATGTGTTTGCTGGAAAAAGTACCACTGGAAGAAATGTTGGAGAAAGCGGCGCTACCAGATTGAGGCGCAATGATTGTACCGCTTCGAGTGATACTGCTACCACTGCTACCACGAGAGTCACTATAAGCACCGCTTTCAGCGGTTATTTCACTACCAGATGCACTTCTCGAGAGGATGGCACTACTGGCAAGGCTTCCATGTGACCCACTGGACGTAGCATGACTTGACCCAGACAATATACTGGAACCTGATGGGACCCCCGTAGCTAAAGAACTGCTGGAAGACGTTCCAGAAATGCCGCTACCATAATTGCTGTACAAGCTACTTCCACTGAGAAGGCCACTGGAAATATCTTGTACGCTAGAGCCAGTAGTACTGGGGCCAGAATGAGCTCCAGTGGAGGCTTTTTTGCTATGAGAACCACTGAAAGAGCCCTGGTCTCCAGACATGCTGGCGGAGCCAGATAAGGTATCATCTCCAGATTGAGAGACAGTGTTCCTACTAGCTGTGGAAGAAGCAACACTGCTGTGAGGTGCGCTGATAGAACCACTTCCAGCAAGCGTCCGTACGTTGCTGGACTCACTAGAGACACTTCCTGAAGGTGACTTAGAGGGTGTTCCACTCTTAGAGTGGATGGATTTACTTTCTGTAAAAAAGGAGCCGCTACTAGCAAAGCTTCCGAGAGTGCTGCTAGCTCCAACCCCGCTCTCAGATTTCGATAAAGTCGAAGTGCTAGAGAGATGATTACCTGTGCTCGATGATCCACCTCTTTTAGCAGATGAGCCAGACAAAGTGGCAGTCCCCGAGTGAGGAGTTCCGAGGTTACTGTCCTCGGCACTACTAGAAAGGCTTTTTCCAGTCAGTGAACCTCTGTTGTTGCTCGAAAGAGCCCCGCTGGATGATCCAGACAATATTCCACTACCAGCATATGATTCAGAGGAGTTTCGACCACTAAAAGTACCACTTTCTGCAGAAGAGCCAGAAATTGATTTGCTAGAGGTACCAGATACTGTAGACCCGAGGCTAGTACTGGTGACGCTTCCGAACTCAGAGGTACTCGAAGTGAGGATATTGGACGAGGCACTGCTTTTGCTAGATCCAAAGTTAGAGCCACCAAAGGAGCTTTGGCCACTTGAAACAGCACTCTTACTTGACTCAGATAGGTTCACCCTACCAGACTGAGAAGAGGCAGGAGTACTTGCTGTAAGCAGCACAGTGCTACGAGAAGTAACACTACTGGAGTCAGACAGAGCATTGCTACCGGAGTTAGAGGCACTCAAAGTATTGCTTGCTGCCAGAACACTACTTTTGCGTGAGCTACCGCTAGAGCTTGCCCCCTTCAATGAGTTAGAAGCAACGCTGCGAGAGTTTCCAGATACTCCGCCGCTAGAAAGAGATCTTGGAAGGATATCACTGCTGCTGGAGCCTCTGTAGGAGCCTGTTGCGATCGACGATCCACTGTACATGTCCGAGCTGCTAGACGCGTCACTAGGACCAGACTTAGTTACTGTGCCAGTTCGAGAGGTGCTGGAAAAACTGGTCTCGATTGCACTGCTGCCTTCTGTATGAGAGCCACTGGTACTTTCTGAAATGGGACCAGAGGAAAGTCTATCCTGAGAAGCACGAGATGTCTTGCTCGACACACTGGCGGAGCCCAACAAATCTCCACTCTTGGACTGAGAAGCGGACGCGTGGCCTCTTGAGTTATGACTACTACCAGAAGTTTTTCCAGAACTCCTGATGCTACTGGAACCACTGAGAGCTTCTTGACCACTTGCAGAACTGGAACTAGACAAGACATTGCTAGTTGGCTGAAGAGTGCTGAGTGGAGAACTCAATGTGGGCCCAGTACTGCGGCTGCTTGAGCTGCTGCCATTAGAGCTGGAGTCACCAGTTTCTGAAGAGACTCTAGAGGAAGAACGGTTATGAGACGCCGCACTTCCCTGGGATAGAACACTTGTAGTGGGATAAGCACTGCTACCGTGAGAAGCGTCTTTGTCACTGAAGGAGCCAGAAGGCTCTCGAGTAGATTTGGGCGTTGATCCAATAAAGGTCTTACTACTGGATTGTGATCCCGTACTACTCCTTGCAGTGTGCGATTTGCTAGAAAGGTCACTCCTAATGGAAGACCTAGTGCGGGTTCTAGACCTCGAGGCGCTCGACGCCGAGCGGATTGATGTAGTGTTTGTAGTGTTTGGAGTGTTTGGAGACTGGCTGACGGGTACAAAGCTGCTGTTTGTTCCATTCGGAGAGGTAGTTGAAATCTTGACATCGGTAGAGCCGTGAGTGTTGACGTAGACAAGAGTCACTGGGTATGACTTTTTTGCCTCGAACTTTGCCTTGAAAGGACCTGATCCCTGCGTATTTGTATTGTAGGACTGAGATGAACTACCAGATCTCTTGACAAGGTTGTTGAAGCCTCTAAGGTTCCCAAAGTCCCCAGAGAGCCCAGAGAACTCAGGTGTCCCGGAGCTTTGAACGTATGCCGGACCTCCAAGAGTTGTTAAGGGATCAATGCCTTCAGAAGTCGCTAAAGGATCAATGCCTCCAGGAGTCGATAAGGGAGCAATACCTTCAAAAGTCGTTAAGGGACCAATGCCTCCAAGAGTCGAAAAGGGATCAAGGTCTCCTCCAAGATTTCCTAAGGGATCCAGGTCTAGTCCAATACCGAATGTTAATCCATACGCAGCAGAAGGATCGACTTCAAAGTTGAAGAGATATTCGCCAGTTTCTGCAGCAGTGAATATTCCGGTCATCACCATTCCAAAATTTGTGACAGGCACTAATTGGCCGTATATTTCAGCTACCATGGATTCATTTGAATCGGTGTGATGATGGTACTCAATGTCGGTGACTCCACTAGCTCGAGCTATGGGGTCACCAAAATTTTGGTATCCACCTGTGAAGTACGAAAGACCATTCAATGCAGAATCGTCACCTAGGGGGTAGGGAAGAAATATCACAATAAATCCATCCAAGTCGCTTGAAGAAGGTGTTGCTGATGGCGAAATAAGTGAACTTGTCTCTGAGTAACTCACAGTGCTGCTTCCAGTGCTGAAAAGCTCCCGAGACCTGCTTGTGGCTGCTGTTTGAGAACCACTGGAGGATTCTGATCCCACTGCAGAACTAGAGGAATAAAACTCAGAGGGTGTTCCAGTTATAGAGGAAACGCCACCAGAAGGCTGAGAGCTAATGGAGGAGGAAATCCCGGCGTTACTGGAAAATGCAGAGCTAACTCCACTGGCAGAGAAAATACCAGCAGTATTGGAAAAATTTGAACTGGCTTCGGTGCCCGAGAAAATTCCACTACTGGAAACTCTTGAGCTGCTTCCACCACCCGAAGAGATGCCGCTGCTAGAACCCCTCGAGCTGACTTGGGTGCCAGATAAAGTTCCGATGCCACTAGAAACTCTCGAGCTGATGATAGTCGCTCCCGCAGAGCCATCACTGGAATTGAGTACTGTTGCTCCAGAGCTAGATGTCCCTAGGTGGGAACTTGCGAGACCAGAGTCAGAAAAGGCAACACTCGAAATACCGGAGCTGGCTACGATATCCGTGGTCCCACTAAAAGTGTTAGGACTTGAAGAAGTGAATCCTTCGCTGCTTCGCAGACGACTTTCTGAGGTACTATCTGCCGAAGAAGTAAACAGAGAGGAAGAGATAATGGATTCTGAATGCTGCGTGCCCGAACTCTGCAACTCAATACTTTCTGTAGATGTGACTACTGAAGAAGAGTGCACACCAGATGCCAAACTCGGCCCTGAATTGTCCTTCGAGCTTGATTCTGGGCTGAGATCTGATGAGAGACGTGTTGAAGTAGGAACATTGGAACTATACAATCCGCTGCTGAGCGAATTGTCTGGCAAAAACGTAGCCGTTGAGAAAGAGGATATAGCGGTCGAAAGTGAAGAAGGAGTCAAAAACGAAGCAGAAGGAGTGCTATAGACTTCGCCGCTCTGCGAGTTGAACTCAGAAGTATCGCCAATTGAGGAGGCAACCGCTGAAGAAGAAAACACAGATCCTGAGCTCAATATTCCACTGTTTTGAGAGATAATTCCTGAAGAGACGATAGTGGTAACAAAAGAAGCACTGCTCTGCGACCCGAGTCCCGACGAAGACGTCGTCGAAAAAGTGGGCGCAGCAGTAGTTGATAGAGTGCTGCTTGGTGACGCGCTGCAGACAGTGGGGAGCTGATAAATGTCCTGAAAACCGAGAACAGATCCATCAGGGAGTTTGATTGTCACATCCATGTTGCATGAGCCATAAGTATTGACAAATACGAGCTCAATGGGATAAAAAAAACCACCATTCAGTGTGGTTGACCAGGAGCTTCCGCCATTGTTAGTGGTGAAGCTAACATCACCAACTAGGCTGGCCACAAGAGAGACAGACACAGCAGAAATCGTGGACTCGATCCCACTTCCCTGGTTCGAGATCAATGTTAAAGTGTTTGAGACCAAGTTCACGACAAATGTAATCAAACCAGACACAGTTCCTCCGATTCCCCCAGTGAGGGTCTTCACCAGGGTGCTGCCTAGATCATCTATTGCTTGCACCACAATATGAAAGAGGTCGGTTGTTCCGGTTCGGACTGAATTGACCAAGCCATGCGTAAGATCGCCTACTGAACCAAGCAAAGAGCCAGTATAATTGGATCCGATGCGCACACCCCATGCAGAGCTGCTTGTACTGGAAAATTGAAATTCGTAGTTACCCGATTGCTCAGTGTATAAGAACCCAGAGAAGACGGCGCCGAAATTGGTCACATCGATAGTTTGTCCGTAAATAGTGCCTTGAGAAGCGGATGGAAATAGTGACCAACCGGTCTGGTATTGGTAATTGATGTTGGTTACACCGGTGGCGCTCGCCTCAAGGCTACCCACCGTCTTGTAACCGCCATTGAAGTACCAGTCACCAAACCTGGCCCCTGAGTCACCGTAAGGATAAGAGTAAAACGATACATCGAAGCCTTCTTGAACAGGCAGGCAACCCTGCTGGCCATGGGCTGCACCGAATAGCGCGAAAACGAATGATAACATTATATCTGCAAGCGGCACAACGTATGTGAATCGCCCGTTGCTTATTTATATGAAAACCTATTGAACCGTTAGTGGATATTCCTGGAACTTAACGGACCCGTGCGCACGAGTGGCACACGCCTGCTCACAGGATAAGCCAAATATTCAATTGGTAGGAAATAGGCGAAGCGGAAAATTGCGACAAATTGATATGACTTGTGGGATTTTCAGCTACAGTGCATTACTAGAAATATTTCTCGTTTTGAAAGCAACTACTTCAAAGGCGGAGGAGAGCCCTTGCATATTCACAAAAATACCCTGCACCTCTGCTTCGAGGGCAGGGCCTCGCCGGAAAAATTACCCTAGAATTAAGAGTATCGAGGGGTGTTTTAACCGTACTACGAGGTAGAGACGCGCAGCGGAGACGGAAAAATTCTGGCGTGGCGCCCCCCAAAGCTTGGCAGAACCTTTACCACACAATATCAAGATCACACGTACCATTTACGACCAAATTTTGGAGCCTCTTGGTTTTAGTCAGTGAAGTCTAGTCCCTTTTTCCTTTGTAACGCCCCGCCTCGCGTCGTCGTTTAGATTATCGTGGCATAACCCCGAATCTGTACCCTTGACACCCTTACCCTCGCATATCGTGCAACCCCATGTGGTCCTCGGCGTGTTTGTTTGAGCTCGAGCGGCCTCTCTGACTGACCCCACGATAAAAAAATTCGGCGGCCGGTAAATTAAAGGCTTCTTGGCTGTTGAAAATAACCCTCGTATGGACCAGTGAGAGGCTTAGCTATCTGTGTGAAAAGCTCTCTGTGCCTCAGAGAGGCCAGGAAAGGTGTATAACGGTAAATTCGGTTGGTTAAGACACTTATTTTGTTAGCAGTTGGCGTTCTCTAAAAACAAGTCATACGTATGAGCTTTTACGAAAACAGGCGGCCAAAATTCTTCGGCCTTCTAGAACTCAATCGCGAATTAAAATCTTGTGGTCGGTAGGTATGGCGTCACAGGTATGCGAGATATTGCTTATTTGCATGATATGGTATAGCTTCAAAATGCTTCTTTCTTTAACGCTAGAATCACAATTTTTGTTGCTGCCGCTATCGGTGATTCGATCGCCGCGACAACAAGCCGCTACGTATCTTCAATCTATTATGCGTGCCCTCGGACCGGCGCAACCCCAGGCCTGCATAACCCGGCTTATATAATCAATGCGGCATTCTTGGCCTGCAGAAAATTCTAGGTCAGGCATGGCCCAAATATTGAGGTATCGACGAAATCTAACGTCGGCGGAGGGCTCAAACGTCTTGAATATCCTATTAACTTGGATACTCGCTCGCTTGCAATCTTCCAGCCATTCAAAGTTGATTCACGTAACCCATTTTCGTGGAGCTATTTTGTGCATTAATCATGCAGGATTTCTATTATGTAATCGTGGCCATTCCTGTGGTCCGCATTTCATGTGCTTCACGAAATTCACCAATGGTGATTCACAGTGGTTGAATTTCGGCTTATACTGGCCTAAATCTAAGTGTTTTTCCTAAAGACTCTTTGATGCGGATCTGCCTCCCTAATCCGAATAATCTATCGTGTCATGTTGGCCTACGTTCCGCAGGCATTAGCCTTGGCAAAAATTCATCCCTGCAATACTTGTAGATTTAGTTATATTGTAGGCCTCATACATCACATAAAGAGGGGAGATTGTGGAGTTTTAGTGTTTCACAAGAGGTCCTTTCGGGATTCAGTCACCAAAATCCGGGCGGCCCAAGTTGAGTATCCTTAGGGGACTCTCAACGCCAATTGGCCCTCGATAGCAATGATACGATTGGCTCGTTTGAAGGCCCAGTATTTAACTTTCCTGTTCGTGCTTCCACACAATGAGTTGCTACCTTAGCCTATCTCCGTAAAACTAGTCGTATCTGCAGAAAACCAGGTCTATATATTGCGTGGTGGACGCATGCTTTCTTCACAGATCCAATGGGCACACATCAGGTAGATTCGACGATTTGGTGTGTAGAATAAACGTATAAGCATTCCAGAATTCTTCAGCGAGCTTCTATAAGGCCCGTGCCACGGGACCGACCAATCAGCACTCAAACGGTGCTTCTATAAGAGCCCAAACTCGGCTTAGTAGCAGTAGTTTCAAACTCAGGCTCTCAGCAGAATGCTATCTGTTCGGCCTGGCTCTAGCTTTCCCTTGAACTAGTCGATACTCACAGTATCCCGGCCCCAGGATGGGGCAGCCTATTATTTGTAAAAACGCTTTTCATTGATACTCGACGTCGCTTATACATGTACGTATTTTGCTCCTTAATCAATTGTAAGTATTCTATTGTCATTCATCTACGTGCTCGTATACTCGTCGTATTCTGGCCGCCCAGTTTGTTGGCACGGATGCACGCCCCACCGTGCTTGCTTAGACATCCTCTAGTCGGTCTGTCGGATCAGAAAACCTCTCCACGAGTCGAGCGTCGGCGTCTGGCCGAGCTTGACAAAATCGAGGTCCGGATAAACGGCCCGCCAACGGCTCAAGAGGTTCATAATCTGCAGAGAGTTCACCCCGTAGTCGATTAGATTGTCGTCATCCTCGGGCCAATCTTCGTCATCACCGTCAAGAGCTTGGCGAATGACCTTCCGCAAGTCACTGTCGGCGAGGGCGTTTGCAGCGACGCGCGACGTGAGCACGACCCCGGCGAAATCGGCGACCATGCTCAGAGCTGTCTCGTGATTCTCCTTGGAGAAGTCTCCGAGGCAGTCAGCGACCAGGAACGGCTGGATGTCGATCATGAATGCCTCAATCGCTGTGGAAAGTACGCCAATGTGCGCATACACGCCGACAATGATGATCTGATCGCGGCCAGCGGCCTTCATTTGCTGAGCGAGATCAGACCGCTGAAACGCACTATACCGGTGCTTGACGAGCACCGTGTCGCCTTCTTCGGGCGCAAGATCTTTATTGATGTCTTTGCGATGAGGTCGTTTGTCGATACCTTTACCCCAGAAGTCGCACATGAGGGCACGGTCCTCGGGCTTCTGGTTAATAGGCTGCGCCGTGTAGTACACCGGCACGCCCACGGCGCGGCAGTACTTTTTGAGATTTTGGATGTTCGAAACAAGCTGCTTTACGAACGGGCTGTCGTCGCCCCAGAAGTCCAGGAAGTAATCCTGCATATCGTGGATCAGGAGAACCGCGCGGTCTGCATCAGGCATCCAGTCGACCCTGTTCTGGGGAAGATCCTTGGGGATTTCGTAGCCTGCTATTTTGGGGATCATGAGCAGTGTAGGTAGTTTTTTTTCAAGCTCATAGGGTATATATACAGCGTCGTTGATGAACATGACAGCGGTTGGGGCTTCTGTAGGCCCATCTATCACGTGTAAAGCGTTCAAATAAGCCACTTAAATAGCAGGATTCCCGGGAGAATAAGTTTGAAATTGGAAATCTGCCGGAAAAAACTACCCAAACTCGAATACGTGTAAACCTTCATGGCATTAGCAGTTCAGTTGCAGCTCGATATTTTTTTCGGAGGTTCTATGTTCTTAGGTAAGGGTGCTAATTATGCAGCGTAGGTGAGAACCTGGAGAATTTTCGCAAGCGCATCTACGGTTGCGGAAAAAAGTACTTTAGAGAAAATCCAATAAATTGAAAATCTGGACTGAAATACACGATAAGCGCCCCGGAGGACTCAATCAGACAAAGGAAATCCAAGCTGTGATCGGCGACGCACGCGCAAAAAAATCACTAGATCGGCTATTACATAACCGTGCATCTGCCAATGGACGTTCCTTTGCTCGGCGAGAACCGCACGCGCGATGTGCAAAAATTTCTCGTGTTTGTTGCGCTTTTCGCCATTCCGCTAGCGGCTTCGCAAATCACGCTTTATGACCTCCTTTTCGAGGTCTCGTGCATGAAAAGCGGCATCAACCCCGGCGAGTGCACGCGGGACCCTGCCGTGGCGAAGCAGGTGGGCAGTTTGCTGTCGGCCGTGGCAGTCATGAACGGCATTGTCACGATGCTCGTGTCGATCGTCCTGAACACATACACGGACCGCGCCGGTCGCAAGATGGGGCTTCTGTGGTTCATGGCACTCACGACGCTCGGTATCTTCGCATACCCGGCATGTGCGTACTGGTTTTCGAGCTGGACGCCCTGGCGTATGCTTTTTCCGTACTTCTGCACGGCACTCGGCGGGTCGCCCTCGCTTATGCTGAACCTGTCCGTAATCTACATTACGGACCTGCTGCCGCACCCACGGACGCGCACCGAGTACCTCTCCTTTCTTATCGGCACGGTGATGTCCGTTCAGGCCATTGCACCGGGCGTCGGCGGCGTGCTACTCGGGTCCGTGTCTGTGTCCCACTATCTGTACGGCTGTGCTTTGCTGATGGCGCTCGCGACGCTCGTCTTTTACCGATTCGTGGAATCCGACAAGCGCGACGCTGAAGCCGTTTCTCTCAGCCTCAAGGACTCGTACGAGCTGGCGACTTTCGGGAACAGTGAACACAAATGGAACGCGCGCATCGTGTTCGTGAACTTCCTCGTGAGCAACATGTGCGCCGTGGGCTTCTTGGATCTCATCATGGTGTACGCAAAGCACACGTTCCAGTGGCTTGGAAGCGACATCGGCGCAAACATGTTCAGGTTGTTCTCGATCAGAACGCTCTGGGCCATTCTCGGGTTTCCGCTGCTCTACGGTCAGCTCACAAAGATTTGGCCCGCGTCGGCATCCACCGTCGATCTCGCCGACCTCGTGCACATGTACGCTTGCAACATACTGACAATATTTGGGTACATTGCGCTCGCGAGGGCGCAGACGTCGAGCGAGTACTCACGAGGACTCGTCGTGCTCGCGAATGACGCAATTGTGGGCCCCGTGTGGATTAACGCACTTATGAAGCATGTTGACCCGACGAGGAAGGGTGAGTTTATGGCCGCGCTCAGCGTCATCGGCAAACCGGTGGAGGCATTCTTGCCGGCTGGAATGATAAAGATCCTGACATTGTCGCTGGACACATGGCCGCAGCTCGCCTTCTACGTGACTGCCGGCCTGATCGCCGCCCTTCTTTGCTCTCAGCTGTTCATCAAGATCGACCGCCAAACGTGATGACCGAATATCGCACGAACGCTGGCCAACTAGCACGTAACGAAGAGATGAGTACATAGCAGCATAGAACTAGCTACTGAAAATTTATGAGAAAATATCGAAGACTTTGCGACTGAGGAGTTAGCGAGTAAACTCCACTGAAAAATTGACAATAGCGATTCTGATAAATCAATAAATAATGCCAGAATACACCTACCACACTTGGTACTCCTCTATGTACTCGACGACGGCCTGCTGCTGGCGCTGCAAACACCTAGCAACGGCATTCCGCGTCTGATCGTTCAGAGCCGGCGGTCCGCAACATACCACGGCACCTGACCCGCTCAAATCGCTTATGAACGATTCAACAATGCTGTTTATGTCTGGCCGGCCACTCGTGACTCCAGAGGCAGTCCCTACGTCCCGCGTAAGGTAGATGTCCTTCGGCACCGCGACGAGCCTCAGCTGCTCTTCATAGGCGTCCAAAATGCGCGTATCACGCGCAACGATCACGAGACGCGAGTTTCCGAGCCGCTCGGCTAACGAGAGGGGACCAGGAATGCCGCTTCCGCCCGCGACCAACAGCACACTGTCAAAGTGTTCGAGTGGGTGGCCATAGGGCCCTTCTAAAAGCACCGGGACTTCATGCTGAGCGGAGAGAGTGCTCAACAGTTTCGTAGCGCCGGACTTGACGGCAATCACGATGCGTAGATCACCAACGTCGCTAATAGTGAAGGGATGCGACTGCCAGAACATTCTCGGGTGCAGGAAATACACAAACGCGTACTGGCAGGGGAACGAGTGCCAGTGCTTCGGCTTCGGGATCGTCACGACAATGAGCTCGTCGTCGAGTTCTGTGACTCGCGCATAGTGAACGCCGCCTTGCCAAGCAATGAGTGCTAACCGCATCAAGCGGTCGCCCAGCCAGAGCAGCACCGAGCACACAATGTATTCGGACCACCCAAATCTGATAACGTGCTCGTAGCACATGTAGAAGAACACGAGTGCCATGGCGATGTGAGTCAGGAGAAAAGTCTCGTAGAAATTTGCGCGACAGTAGCCAACGCCGCCAACCACGATAACGCAGGCCAAAACCGTCCCAATAACGCCGGATATCCAGAACCACGTGTGTGACACGCTCTCGTACTCGCCTTCCATCCTCACGTGGAAGAAAAACGTAATGCTGTGAATAACCGAGTCGATCATCATTAGGCGGCCCGTCCACCGGTGGAACACGAGCATGGTCGTGTATCGTACATTCATGAGCCGCTGGATGAGCTCAAACCGCGCGCTGCAGACTACGATGATGGGAAGCAGTGCAAATGCGAGGATTCCACTGCGGTTGCCGACACCTTGAAGATACTGCATCCCCAGCGGTTGGAGGTACTCATTGCGGTCGATCGAGTAGTTTGCGCACAGGCAAATTGCGTGGACCACGAAAAACCCAACAAGGAGTGTGCTCTCGAGGCTCGACGGGCAGAACCCTCCTAACGCCCAGTGCGAGCTCTGCGTGTGCTTCCAAGCAGGCAAAACGAGCCGCGACCGCACAGAATTAACCCAGGGCCGCGAAATTAGGTACGAACGCACGCTGCGGATGCGGCACACAGCCATACACGCGACCATGAGCGCTAGGTAGTAATACATCCACATCGCACTCGAATTGCTGAGGTCGAGGTTCGCAAACGCGGAATGCGCGGCGTGGATGCTGAGCCGTCGCGTCGTGTTGTCCAGCAGCGTCGGATAGTTCACGGGCACAGCTGTGATGGGCGCCAGGTAGTTTGTTGCGTTTTCGTAGGCGCCCCAAAAGTCGTCGTACGATAGGTGAGGCGTGATCCCGCCGCCCGTGCGCGCACACAAAAAATTGGCCCAGTCTACAGCCGAGCTCCTCAAATCTTCACAGCCCTGCTCAGTTAGAACCGCGTTGACGCAGTGCGTCCAAGAGCCGAACGCAGGCTCGTAATTACATATGGCGCCATACAAAGCCAAAGGCGGGCCCTCAAAGTCCCACGGGATGGGCCTCAGCTGCATCGCGCAGGAGAAAGTGGCCACACGGTCGTAGCTAGAGAATTTCATCAGTAGATGATCTACCTTGCCCCACTGCAGGTTTGCACGATCTATGAGAGTAGAGGAGGTGAGGAGGAATAGGGTGCTGCTATAGATACGAAGGCGATGAAAAAGACAGAGACACCGAGATCGAGATGGGATATAAGAAATGTAGTCAAATCAAAGTGCGCATTGTGTAATAGTGTAGTTTTGTATCGATAAACGATAGACACTGTACATCAAATGATAGCTATCCCTTCAATCGAAACTCAGCACCCACGAACATTGAGTATCTAAGCTGCACATCCTAACTGCAATTTGCGCATCTGAACTGCAATCTACGCATCTTAACTGCAAAATAGGCATCTTAACTGCAAACTACGCATCTAACCACAAACTGCACACCTAGGCGCATCTGATTTACGCACCCAACGTAGCACCGCCATCGATGACGATGTCCTGAAGAATGGTGTGGCTCGACGCATCCGAAGCCAGGAACATGACCGTCGCCGAAATTTCCGCGGGCTGCGCGATCTTCTTCAGCGGGATCCCCAGTTTATACTGCTCGGGCAAGCCGGCGATCAGCTTGCGCTCACCGGCCTCGAAATCCGCGCCGAGCATTTTTTGCAGCATTGGCGTATTTGTCGACCCAGGCGACACGCAGTTCACGCGTACGCCGTACTCGGCGAGCTCGAGACCCACCGACTGTGTCAGACTGACGAGCGCGCGCTTAGAAGCACCGTAAGCGGACATACCAACACGTGGAACGTGCGCTGAGTTCGACGCAAGCACGACAATCGCGCCGCTGCGCTGCTGCTTGAAGTGTGGGATCACAGATTTGAACAAATTGAAGTTACCCTTCACGTTCACGTCGAACAGCCTCTGATAAGCCCCAGTGCTCAGATCCTCCGTCGCTGAGTTCACAAGCGCACCAGCGGCGCTCACAAGTACATCCAGGTGTCGGTTATGCAGCTGCGAGAACACTTGATCGAAGTCGGTGACGTCCATCTCGACGGTGGTGAATTTTTCACCACCTTCGAAGGCGAGATCAAACCCGGTGACCAAGGCACCAGAACTGACGAAGTCGTTCGCAATCGCACGGCCCATGCCGCTGTTAGCGCCGACAACGCACACGCGTTTACCTGAGAAATCGAATTTCACTGACATCTCTCTCTGCCTCGAGGGAGAATCACGTGTGTGAAGCACAATTCGAACTATTGGCTACTCACGTACGTTCTCGGAGCCGAGACACGATGTAGAGGACTCAATTAGTTCTTAGTAGATTATAGCCTCTCGATCAGCCGCGTTTTGACGCCGAATTCAGTCATTTCATATCATTTCATCTGCGGGTTCACGCACGAACCCAACTTGGAACGCGCACAGAATCTCGCCTCTGTACATACTTGTTACTCTAAAGTGTCCTCAAAATAACCTTGTTCGGCTTCCCAACGGCTGTCAGCGGCATCTCGTCGATGATCTGGAATTTGTCTGGGAGTTTGTACTCGGCAATGCCTTGCTCGCGCAAGAAGCGTCGCAGAGCAGCCACTTTCACGGGCTTCGCAACAATGATGAATGCCACGGACTTCTCACCGAGCAGTTCATCCTCCTTCGACACAAGAGCTGCCTCAACAATGTCCGCATGCCGCATCAGCAGGTTCTCGATCTCCTCGCTGCTGACTTTCTCGCCACCGCGGTTGATTTGGTCCTTCTCACGTCCTTGCACAGTGATGTAGCCATTCTCATCGATCGAAATAAGGTCACCCGAGCAGTAGAAACCGTCTTTGTCAAAACTTTTTGCATTGTGCTCAGGTGCGTTGTAGTACCCACGGAAAGTGTAAGGCCCGCGCGTCATGAGCAGCCCGATCTCGTTCGGGCCCAGCTTCTCACCTTGCGGCCCACGGACCCACACCTCGTCGCTTGCAGACATCGGCCGTCCCTGAGTCGAGATAATAAGGCTCTTCGGGTCGTCCAGCTTTGTGTAGTTTACGAGCCCCTCAGCCATGCCGAACACTTGCTGCAGCGTGCACTCGAAATGCTGCGTAATCTTCGTGGCCAAGGTTGGGCTCAAGCGCGACCCGCCGAGCTGCATGACTTCGAGAGATGAGAAATCGTGGGGCAAAGTCCCCTGCTGCATCTCCTGGAGCCAGAGTGCCGCCGCAGGTGGCACAAGAGCCACAAGCGTCACTTTGTGCTTGCTGATGAGTGGGAAACAGGTCGTGGCGCTTGGATCAGATGCGAGGACGACTGTCCCGCCGGCGTAGAACACACCTAGGGACCCAGGCGAGCTCATAGAGAAGTTGTGTGCGCTTGGAATGGCGACGAGAAATCGCGTCTTGCGCGTGACTTCGCACACCTCAACGCTCTGAACAACGCTGTACAAATAGTCGTTGTGAGTACGTGGGATAAGTTTCGGTGTGCCCGTTGATCCGCCCGAGAGATTGAAAAATGCAACGTCTGTTGTCGGATCTGGTTTAAAATCCGGATCATTCTCCTCATACAGGGCGTCGAGCGTGCCGTCGTTCTGGAAATAGGCCAGCTCCAACGGAGAAATTGCTTTGAGCTCTTTCAAAAACCTGTCATCGGAGAAAACGGGGTTCTCACGGTCGCCAATCAGCAGTTTCGGCTGAATCTGTTTCGCATACGTACTGATCTCGAGCCGACGGTGACTGAAGAGCGCGTTCACAGGAACAACGCCAATTTTAAGCAACGCAAAAAACACGATATAGAGATCGGCATGGTTTCCGATGTGTACGATCGCCGTGTCGTCCTTTTGAAGGCCGCGCTTCTTGAGTGCGGCCGCGAGATTGTTGCTTTTGCGCTCGCACTCGCGGTAGCTGAGCTGCAAATCGCCGTCAATCACGGCGATCGCGTCATCATCAGCGTGGCGCGAAAGAACGGTGTAAAGAGGAAGATCTTGCCAATAGCCTAAACGACGATATTCAGCCGCAAATTCTGCAGGAAACTCCGTGTATGCAATGGGCATTTAAAATCACAATAATTTTTTAAAGGTCAAAGAGCCAGCACAGCTGTGAAAAATTTACCGATGCTTTCGATAATTCCAAAGGGTAGGGCAGAGCTTTTTTAAGGATAGTTAAGGGCAGGAGTGGGGCATGGACAGAGGGTCTGAAGTAGGAGTAGGGCTTGCGTGCGCGGTGAATGGCCTCAGATTGGCGAATCAAGCGTAAAATTTCGTACATCCCTTGATTGCGTTACTTCATTGCTTTACTCTAGTGTATAAATTCTATCTCGTTAAAATTCTATTGTTTCGGGCACAAAGCCTGCATCATTGTCGACAGCTTGACGTCGGTCTCGCGCCACTCCGACTCAGGATCGGAGTCATACACGATTCCGGCTCCCGCAAACAGCCGGATGTTCCTTTCGCTCAGTTTTCCACATCGAATCGCCACGTACCACTCACCATCGCCGTTGTGATCGCAGTAGCCAACGATGCCTCCGAAATACTCGCGGTCGAATGGCTCGAGTGATGTAAGCAAGCGACGCGCATCTTCATGCGGGAACCCGCTGAGGGCAGGTGTGGGATGCAACAATGTAGCTAACGAGAGCACGTTTGATTCGCGATCGGCCACTGACCCCGAGATGCTCGTACCGAGGTGCCAGAGCTTCGACGTCGCAATCAATGACGGAACATCGGGGACATTGAGCTCGGCTGCGACGGGCTGAAGAGTAGTTTTCATGGAGTCGACAACAAGCTTGTGCTCGTATCGGTCCTTCGATGAGTTGAACAGGTCCTGGCACACCTTCGCGTCATCTTCGGCCGAGCGCGCCGCAGAGCCGGCGAGGGGCTGCGAGTAGAACCGATCGCCTTCTTGCCTGATCAGCAGCTCCGGGCTCGCACCCACAAGCTTCTCACCGTTCGATAGCGGCACTTGGAATGTAAATCCTTGCGGATTGAGCTCGGCGAGCCGCGCGAGAATGTCCTCGCTCGAAATGGGTCGCGAAATGTCGATGTCGCGTAGCCGGCCAAGGACCACTTTATCGAGCGCACCGTCGTGGATCTCGTCAACCGCTGTGCTCACGCTCTTCGTGTACCCGGCATGGTCTTGCAGATTTGTCGTGTTGAGAGTCTGCACGTCACTGGCTTCGCGTCTTTCCAAAATATCGAACGGACTTTCGACGGTCTTCCACGATTTTGGCACAAACAGTGCCGATGGCTTGCTAGGATCGAATGGAATCGCGCCGCAGACCAGCGGGTTCTCGATGCCTGCCTTGCGCGCCTCCTCCAAAGTCTTGGCAACCGTAGTTTGGAAATCGCCGCGCAGATCAGAACCATCGGCGGAGGGTGTTTCAATACGTCGGAAACATCCATCAGTCACCAGGGTTTTGCCCGCTCCTCGCAGGAAAAATGAGTTTTCGAGTGCCATTTCAGTTGCGATGAGAAGATCTTTTTTCTGCAAGATTATCTCCCAGCATCAGTATGAAAAGTAGAATAGGGTTGGTTTGTTGGGTAGGGGAGTAGGGCTGGCCGGCGAGGGCGGCCGAAGCATACTCGGGCTCGAGGGAATGCGGCGTCGGAGGCTCAGCACGTCCCGAGAATAGTTTTCAAGGCTAAGGCGTTTATTTAATTTCAGGCTGGAGAAAATTTCGCTCCTTGGGTGACGGCATCATTCCAGGGCTCTATGGACGGCGCCGAGGATCGTCGTGGTCAACAACATGTTTGCTTTAATTATTTAGAGCAAAATAATTTTATTACTGGATAGCAACTATGAGAAATCTGCCGCGTGCCTATGCGTCATGAATTGTTCTTTGCAGGAAAGTCTACATTGTTAATAATCCATCTTTGCAGGAAAGCCCACTCTGTTGTAGATCGTTCTACACGAAAGAACCTACGGTGTCATAAATCGTTCTATACATAAAGTCCATAAGTTCTCATAAATCTATACGCAGATCGACACACTCCCAGTTTTACTGCTGTGCATAGCTGTTTTCAAGAAGAGCGTTGATCTTAGGACCAAGCGTCTCGAAAGTGCTCGGGTGAATAATGTCGATGTGCGAACAATCAACACCCACCGTCGTCAATTTTTTCGTGAAAGGCTTCCAAACCTGTTGAAGATCCGTGTTCTTTGGAAGGGTGCGGTCAGCAACAAACAAAACCGTCTCTCCGTCGTAGTATTGACTGCGCGCGGTCACAAGCAGGCGCACTGCCGTCGAATAGTTTGCTTCGATGGCATCAAACATTCGCGTTGAGAATCCATCGTCCACGTTCACGGCCAGAAACTGCTCGCGCTCACGGTTCATTTCGTCAACAACAGCTTGGTCCAGCATGTTTTCGCCGCGCTTCGCGTCCCAGTTCTGTGTCTCAGGCGGCCACGTGTCGAGCAGTCCCAGGAATTGCACTTTCTTGCCCTCGCGTGCCAGCTTAGCCGCGAGAGAGTGCGCCAGAGTGCCGCCAAGCGAATAGCCAAGCAAATAGTACGGACCCGACTTCGAGTATTTTGTAATTGTTTCGTAGTGAGCATCCACGACATCGTTCAAGTTCTCGGCACCACCCATTGCATCGTCGGCATGAGTCGACTGCAGGCCAATCAGTGACCAATGCGGTGCTAAATACCGGCGCAAAACACTGAATTGCCAGGCGAAACCCGAGGCCGGGTGCACGCAGAACACTGTAGGACCGGATTCCGTGGGCCGCAGCTTCAAAACAGTGTCAAAGCCAGCCGCTTCACCAGTGTCACCACTCGACACTTGTGCTGCCAGTTTCTCAACGCGTGGGAACTGCATGACCTGGCCAATTGTCACCGGCCGGCCCAACTCTTTGCGCAACTTTGCCGCCAACTTCACGGCCAACAGAGAATGGCCGCCAAGGGAGAAGAAATCGTCCTCAGCCGATACATACGGAATACCCAGAAGAGACTCGTAAGTCTGAGCAATGGTCTGCTCGACGCCCGGTGCCGGTGGGCGCCCCAAACTCGGGGTCTCGTCTACGGCAACTTTCGGCAGCTTCTTGCGATCGAGCTTGCCCGTAGCCGACAGCGGCATTTGCTGGAGTACTACAAACTTCACGGGAACCATGTAAGCGGGCAGACATTTCGCCAGTGCCTCAGCAATCAGGTTCGTATCGAAATCTGGAGCAGCGACAACGTACCCAACAAGCTGTCTCGAGTCGGCCGTGCCGCCGCCACCAACAATTTCCTGGGGGTGCGTCACTGCTTGCGAAACCCCGGGGACAGCTTCCATGCACGCATCGATCTCGCCTAACTCAATGCGTTGACCACGGATCTTGACTTGCTCGTCGCTGCGGCCCAAGAACTCGAGGGCGCCATTCGGAAGCCATCTAGCCAGGTCTCCCGTGTGGTACAAACGCTCGCCATCGCGGTAAACAAATCGTTCTGCAGTGAGCTCGGGGCGGTGCAGGTAGCCGCGTGCGAGCTGGACGCCGCCGATGTACAAATTACCGGCGACTCCGGGCGGAAGCAGCCGCATTCGCGAGTCGAGGACGTACATTCTTGTGTTCCATACGGGGAATCCAATAGGTACCGAGCCGGCGTCACCAGGTTTGTGCGCAGAGTCGTAGTACGTGACGTCGATAGCCGCCTCTGTAGGCCCATACAAGTTGTGCAGCGGCACGCCCGTGGCTTCGCGCCAGCTCTGGGCCAGCGCCATGGGCAGTGCCTCGCCGCTGCAAAACACACGCCGTAGCTGGATTCCCTGAGCGAAGCCCAAGAACGTCGACAGCATCGATGGTACGAAGTGCATGGTCGTCACTTCGAACTCCGTGATCAGCTGGCTCAACAGCTCGGGGTCGCGATGCGCGTCCGGGGGAGCCAGAAACGAGCGCGCACCGCTCACGAGCGGCCAGAAGAATTCCCACACGCTGACGTCAAAGCTCGAAGGCGTCTTCTGCATGACAACATCCGATTTCGTCAGCTTGTACTTGTCCTGCATCCAGCAAATCCGATTCACAATCGCACGATGGCTGACTTCTACGCCCTTCGGCCGGCCAGTCGACCCCGAAGTGTAGATGACGTAGGCGATGTCGTCCGGAGATGGCCCACTTAATTCGACGTCCATATTCCCCGCTTCGGGCAGAACCGTTTCGGGTGAAAGAACGAGCTTCGGCTGCGCGTCATCGATCATCATTTGCAGCCGTTCTGCTGGGTACCCCGGATCGAGAGGCAAATAAGCGGCACCAAGCGACAAAATAGCCTGCAGAGTCAGTGAGAGCGCAAGCGATCTCGGTAATTTTACAGCAACAATGTCGCCCTTCTGAACACCAAAAGTCACCATCTTCCGGGCTAGCTCGGCCACGGCCTCGCTCATCCGGGCGTAAGTGAGTCCTCCATTGATATCTTGAAGGGCAATATCGTTTGGCGTTTTGCAACACTGCGCGTGAATGAGCGACCACAGAGTGATATCTTCGAGTCCAGCGTGCTCAGTGCTGTTCACGCGGTTGATCAGCTCCAGCTCCTGCGGCAGCACAATCTGCTCGTCCACATTGCCCGCGATCTCGCTCAAAATCAGATCGAGTCTCTCGAAATGGCGGTCGAGCGTCGGCTTGTCGTAACGGTCGCCGTTCGCGAGATACTCAACGACCAGCTGCGTTCCTTCGAGGAAGATCACAATCTCGATATCGCGGATTGGACCAGAAGCAAGATGGTGCGTCGTCACGTCGAGTCCTTCGAAGTCAAGCTCGAAATCAAAGGCCTTCAGATTGATCACCGGACCAAACAGCGGATCACTCTCCCAAGAACGCCCCGTTTCGCGGACAATCGTCTCAGAATTGACCTTCTGATGGCGGCGCACGATCTTCAGCTGCTTTGTGATCGTCGCCACTACTTCCTGCACGGAAGCACCGCTGACGGCCAAGGGCAGCACGTTAATAAAGGCCCCGGCCGCATTCAGCGCGGCAGATCCCAGACGCCGCATGAAAATGAACCCGAGGCTCATTGCGTCGCAGTTGCAGATCCGCATGAGCCATAACGCCACGAGGCCAAGAGCCATGTCCGAAGGAGAACCCAATTCACAAAGCTTCGCAAACTGCTGCTCATTCATGCGCTTCAAGCCGCTACGAAATACGTTTTTCGAGGGCATAGCACCGGCCACCGGTTTCAGCGAATGGGCGGGCGGAAGGTCGCACTTTTTCCAGAAATCGAGATCTTTCTGATATTTCGCGGATTGTTCATAAGCGGTATACTCCTCGACCACTCGGTCGATTCTCGTGAAAGGACGGAAATCCAGAGACTCACCGCGAATCCGCGCGCTGTACAGACTCGCAATGCGCCTCGTGAGCGCAGTGAAGCTGTAGGCGTCGACCTGGAGGTGATGGTACCTCTGGTACCATACCCAAGACTCAGGACCGACTTGAATTATTGCATGTCGCACCAATTGATCCACGGAGCCCACACGCATGTTCGAAGCGAGGTCTTGGGCCACCAGCGTGCGCACGTCTGCATGCACGATGATCTCAGGCTGCGGAAGATCCGCGTCACCTTTGAAGACTTGCACGGCGCTTCCATCCTGCTCACAGAATTCCATCTGCAGAGTGTCCGTCTCAGCCATGCCTTGGTTGATGGCATCCACGAGAGCGGGCACATTAAGATCGCCCTTGATCTCGCAGTAATGTGCAACCACATACGTGTTTTCGTAGGATGCCAGCTTGTCCGCAATATAAATGCCGGGCTGCGCAGCCACAAGAGATGTCATTCAAAAGAGGCAACTAAGGAGAATTCTAGAGCTGATACGGGGCGAGGTGAAATTTTAATGCAAGAGATCCTAGGGTAAGGCAATGGGCAAGGCGATCAGCGTCATCATCAAGTCTTCGTCGAACTCCCAGTATCCGGTCCATGCCCCGGCCAAGTTCGGCGCTAGATGCTGGGTTAGCTTTACCTTAAACTGGGTATTAGTCACGCGATCAACCTCGGCATATTCGAATCCGAAGTATACCTGGACCCGAGGATACAAAACCTTGAAAAGACTCTCTTTAGCAGAGAAGGTCAGCAACAGATCCTCAGGGGACAGAGCAGGATTTTCGGGCGCGATCTCTGGAGCAGACTCCAACAAAGCTCGCTCATCAAGAAATTCTATGTCAACGCCAACGTAAAATTCCAGACTTACCACACATATCACATAATTGCGACTGTGAGAAATGCTCCCGTAAACACCGTCCGGCCATTTCGGCGCCCGATTCTGCCCCACTGGAACCTCTCCACCCATCCCTAACTTTTGGAGGAGAGTCTTGGCCCCAACTCGCCCAGCGAGAAACGCAGCCCGACGCATAGGCCTTGCCCTAGTAAGAACCTGGTCTGGGAATGTCAGATTATATGTCGCAAAAAGGCCATCTGTGTACGCTTTCTCGCTGTACACGGCTTTAAAATAAAGCACACGCTCGTCCCGTGCCCACACGCCGATCTCGCCTGTTAAGAACGGATCTGAGACCCGATCGCGGGGTGAAAACATGGGAGGTAGAGAAAGTCGGAAAAAATTTTGGCAGCTTAAAAGCCTTAGATGCCGTATGTACTTGAGATCCCCCGACCTTTTTCTTTAAAACTTTTCACAGATGCTCCCTCTGCTTATACCGTAGATCTGCTGGCGGAGGCATCACATGATCTTAGGTTATTTTTTTCACGATTCCAAAGCGTGATTGGCTTTCGTATATGACACCCCAAACCTCAGAACTACTGATGATCAAGCGTCACGTACGTGGAGAACACGAAGAACATTGAATCCAGCTACACGGAAGGTACAAATGAGCCTAGCACCTTATCGCGTGTGATGTTTAAAAATCATCGGCGTTATACATTTTTCGACACTAGTTCATCTTTTGTATTCTTTTTGCGATGTAGGCGATGGAAAACCCCGTGCAAAGATATATGCAGGAGCAATAAACATACCCCTACCCAACACCTAATAGAGGCATATTTTGTCAGCAGAGCCTCATGCATAAATAGGACAGAGTTTCGAAATCTATCTCATCAATCAGTTCGATACTCAAAAATGTTCTCTACTCTTGCTCTTTTGCTTGCGAGCGGCGTCTCGGCCCGCACCGTCGAGTTCACTACTATTGCTGGTAACTTCAGCGCCTTCGCTGGTGGTCTTTACCAGTCCGCCGTTGATAACGAGAACGGCGTCGTCTACGTGACGGATTCCTCTGGTAAGCCCCCGGTCAACGAATCGTACATCCTCAAGGTGAATGCTACGACTCTCGAGATCATTGAGAAGTACCACGCCGCTTTTTACTCGAACGCCTCGGGTGTTCTTGCTGATTTCGGCATTGGTTTGGACCAAAGCAACCAGCGCGTATGGATTACAAACAGCCGCGAGAACACCGTGTCGTACCACAGTGCTTCAAACCTTTCTGAAGTGACCGTTTACCCGGGCGGCTCGGAGGTCACCCCTCGTGACATCGTGGTTGACCAGGATACCGGGATTGCCTACGCCGGATCGTCGACGACGGATGTGATTGAGGCCTTCACTCCGGGTGGCAATGTTAGCAACAGCAGCATCCACACGTACAACCTTACCGAGCTCACTGGTGCTCCCTTCAAGTCGGTTCTGGGACTGGCTCTTGACGAGACGAACCAGATCCTTTACACTGTCAGTTTGGCTGAGGAAAAGGCTCTTGCCTTGTACCTCAAGAATGGCACTGCCACGGCTTGGGACGTGACGGGTGCCAGCAGTGCTAGCGGTGTCGGCTTGGATACGAAGCGCAACCGCCTCTACATTGCTAGCCAGAAGTCCAACAATACGATTGTTCTCGACGCTACAAACGGCACCATTCTTAAGGACATCTCCGTTGGCGATGGCGCACTCTACGCCAAGTACGACCCTGTCTACGATCTTGTCTACGTTTCGTGCCGCACGGGCAGCGAGGTCACGGTTATTGACGCCTCTGACTACAGTATCGTCGCGAGGCTGAACGTCACGACGCCGAACCAGATCTCGACGGACGCGGAGGGCAGCGCTTATGTTGTTGACAAGAGCAAGGCCAGCCACTTCTACAAGTTCACGCCGAAGAACGCCACGTCGAGCAACTCTTCGAGCGGCCGCAACTCGAGCAGCAGCAGCAACTCTTCTAGCACTAGCACGGTCACTAGTGGTGCCGTGGGCTACACCGTTCCGGTCACTGCCGCTCTGATCGCGGGTGCTGCTCTTCTGATGTAATTTGATGAACATATAATCAGCTAGATTATGATCTTATGCCCACACCAACCCCAGTGCTTCGTCACAGTCCATTCAGCCGTGCCAGTTTCGCAGATTCTTTGTCCCTCACCACGTATTTGGCATCGGCGCACTAGCCTCGCGAACCCAGCTTCTGGAGTCAAATGTCGTCGTCACTACCAATCTGTAGTCGATATGTACTCATTTACAGCTTATAATCAAGATTGACCTGCACAGTCTTCGGCCTGAGGTATTGGTCAAGGCCGTAGCTTCCGAGCTCGGAGCCGACGCCAGACTGCTTGTGGCCACCGAACGGCACGTAGATAGTCTGGTCGTTTGTCGAGTTTACCCACACGGTGCCGGTGTCAATCTCAGCAGCAGCCTTGTGCGCCTTCGAAATATCACGCGTGAACACAGCACCGCCCAACCCATAGATTGTGTTGTTCGCGATCTTGATGCCCTCGTCGTAGCCGCTGAACTTGATCACGGACGCAACGGGCCCGAAGATCTCCTCCTGCGCACACACATCGTCAGGCTTGACGTCGGCGAGGATGGTCGGCTCGATGTAGTAACCGCGGTTACCCCAGCGCTTACCACCAGTGATGACGCGCGCGCCCTGCTCTTGGCCCTTCTTGATGTAGCCAAGAATCTTCTCGAATTGAGCCTTCGAGATCTGCGGGCCGTGCGTCGTCTTCTCGTCGTGCACGTCGCCAATGATCGCCTCGCTCTCGACAACAGCCTTGAACTTCTCCAAAAAGCTGTCGTAGATCTCAGCCTCGACAATCAAACGCGACGTCGCGCAGCAGACTTGACCCATGTTGTACATGATGCCCTGGAAGGCCCACTTCGCCGCCTGGTCGAGATCGCAGTCTTTGAAAACGACCATCGGGCTCTTACCGCCGAGCTCAAGCAGCACGTCCTTCACGTTCGACTTCGCGGCCTGCTCCATGATGATCTTGCCAACGCCGGTCGAGCCCGTGAAGGTGATCTTGTCGACATCCGTGTGGCTCGCAAGGGCACTGCCAGTGACCTTGCCGTGACCGCTGAGGATGTTGATGACACCGGGCGGGAATCCGGCCTCCTTCACAAGGTTGCCGAAGTAGAGCATAGAGAGCGGCGTGTTCTCAGCCGTCTTCAACACAATCGTGTTGCCAGCGGCAACCGACGGGGCAATCTTCCAAATGCTCGTCGCGAGCGGGTAGTTCCACGGGATCACCGCCCCAACCACGCCAAATGGCTGGTGGCGCGTGTACGTGTGACGCTTCGGGTCCTCCATGATCAGCTCCCCGCGGATCTTGTCCGCGAAGCCGGCATAGTAGCGCAGGATCGTGTAGGACTCCTCGACATCGCCATTTGCGTTGGTATAGCGCGGCTTGCCACCGTTCGACGCCTCCATAGCGGCAAAAAGGTCAGCGTTCTGCTCAAGCAGATCAGCGAGCTTCAAAAGAAGCAGCGAACGCTCAGAACCGCTCGTGTGGCGCCAGGTCTCTTGAAATGCCGTGCGTGCAGCCTTCACGGCGCGATCAACGTCCTCGGCGCTCGCCGCCTGCACGGTGGCCAGGGGCTCCTCGGTCGATGGATCGATGACCTCGATAGTCTCGCCAGAGGTCGCATCGACAAACTCGTTGTTGATAAAAAGCTGTGTGGGTTGCTCCCAGGATGTGCCGCCAACGCTCACTTTAACACTCATGTTTCCTGGCGCTTAAGCAGCGACTGCTGACACTTTATATATTATCTAAAGGGCAAGGGTGAAGATAAGCGCCGAAGCAAGTTTTAAGGGCGAAAAAATCACATCAGAACCAGAATTTCACACAAGAAAGCACGAGAATGGAGACCAATCCGAGGAAAGCGTCAATTTTAACGAAATGTCGAAGCAACCACTCGTAAAGATGGATGTACCGCGGGACCCACTTTGGTGCCAAAGTTTTGGGCAAGGGGTTGCTCCATGACGCGGGCTAGATCAGACGTGGAACTTGCGGATCACAGCAAACGTGCAGACTGGCGGAGCAATTGCTAAAGTGTGGGTTTCCACTGGCGGCCGCGTGCAACACGCCTCACATTCAGCAGTAGAGGGGTGGGTAACATCATAGGATTAGACTAGACTATGCGGTCACAAAGGGTTGCGCGTCATGCTAATTAGCTACTAGATTAGGAGAAATGAAGCGAAATGATTATATATATGCTGGACAAAACCAAACATAATGTCTTAAATGATTAATGATCGGTCGACTGTCGCCGGTTATACACGTACGCTGAATCCGAGTCGCTGGGAGGATATGGATTCTCACTGGAGAATGCTCTGGACATTTCGTTGGAAAAGTCTTGCTGCTTCTCACGCGGAACCGCGTTCCGGTGCTTCTGGCGGAATACGTCATCGAAATCGTCAACATAGGCGTCTTCTTCGAGCCACGGCGCCTTCAGATCCAGAAGACGGCCCTGCAGTTCCTCCGGAACATTGTTTGGTGGCCAGATCATGTTGAAGGTCACATAGAGAATAAATGCAACCAAAAACCCAACAAAGTAGTCGAAGTAGTACACGTAGGTGGCACCAATGGGCACATAAGGCCCAGTGCTACCAACAAACCCGGGCATTGTTGGCACAAGAGCCAGCAGGTAAGCCACAACGGCCCTCCAGTTGACTCCATACGTGTACCTGTACGGACTGTCCTTGCTGTTGTCGTACAGGGCATACAGCTGGATCTTGCCCCTTCGCAGCCAGAAGTAATCTGCAATCATGACTCCAGAGATGCTAGAGAGGAAGATCGAGTAAGCCGACAAGTAGGTGGTGAATGTGTTGCCGGTCTCGTAGAAATGCCAGGGGCAGATGCAGATACCAATGGCCGCACAGATGTAGCCACCGCGGCGGATGTTGATGAACCTGGGCATCAGGCTCGTTAAGTCGATCGAGCCAGAAAGAATGTTCGCCATGATGTTGGTACCAATCTGCGAAACAGCCAGACCGAATGCAATGAGGAATGTGCCTGCGCGGTCTCCAGCGGTGTAACCATCGACCACAAAGATCTGTAAGAGATCGAGTGGGTTCCACAGCGTCGAGCCGTCAGAAGTAAACGACTTCGACGATGCGGCAATGAATAGACCAACGAGTGAGGTTATACTGAACGCAAATGGAATCGTCAGTCCTTGGGACCACGTAGAGGCAGAGGGCTTGTTCGCGAAACGCGAGAAATCCGGAGCATTTACGATCAGCGTCGCGTAGTTCGACAAGCAGTTCATGAACATGTTGATCCACGCCCAGGCCTTGGCACTCGAGCTCAGCGTGTCTGTAGGATGCGTAATCGCGTCAACGTGACCGTGCGCACGCACGAGCGCCCATATCATGAGGCCAAAAGCAGCTATAGGCGCGACAATCGCCTTAAATGAGAAGAAGTGTCGCAAGGACTCGGGCCTCAGCCAAATCACCGGCAGCTGAATGAGCCAGCCGAGGAAAAAGCTCACAAACCCAAAGACCGTCGTACCACTGAGGGCCTGGGTGCCCATGTGGTCCGGGACACCGCGGCCAAACACGGCAATCAGCATCAGCTGAATACACTGGCCGAGGACCCAGCTTTGCGAACTGAACCAAATGATCGCGAGCACGACACGGTTAATGACGGGCCAAATTCCACCGTAGATACCGAAACTGGTCCTTACGCTGCCCGTGAAGGGAATATGATAGTAGGAGCCGGCTCTCTGACTCAACAAAATGAACCCGGCCGCGAAACTGTAGCCAAAGATGATCGCTAGCCAGGTCTCCCACCACGTCAAACCTGCCTCCATACCCGTGCCAGCGATCTGGAACGAGCTTACGTTGATTGCGTCCGCAAGCCAGATGTTCACGTAGTGGTACCAGTGCCAGATTCTCCGATAGCTTTCGACGGGTCGGAGATCCTGACTGTACAGGTACATCTGCGCCATAGAAAGGCCGTCAGATGGAGTGCACTCGGCCCATTTCAACCACGACTGCCAGCTCCGTATGTTTTCGGGGCCGCGGATCTTGAAGCGCGAGAGTTTCGAAACCTCAATGACCTCGCCAGCACTCGCCGAGGAGGTTCCCACTTCAACAACTTTCTCATCAGGCATTTTTCCATCTCCGCCCACAGAAGCATCATCACTAGCCGTGCTAGCCGTGTTCTTCTCGGAGCCTTTAAAGGTCGAAGTCAATCGAGACTGGAAGCCCATCTTGTGTGTTTGGTGAAGAACAAGTTCCTTGAATTTTTAGCAGCTGCTTTTATGAGCCATATTATAAGGGTTGGGGTCAACATGGACCTCTTATCTTTTATCGCGCCGCGGGTAGCGAAGTGAGAGATTTAAAGTCAGAAAAAAACAACCATTTTTTGATGGAAAAGGCAGATTAGTATGCCAATGCGAAGAATATTACAAAATAAGAACGTACAGAGGCGCGTAATGTAGTAATTCTAAGGCCAATAAAAGATAACGCTGATTCATCATGCGATCGCGGAAGCACCCCAGCCCCGTCTTACATAAGGTGTACATTTCTCGGACCTCGAGGATATCCTATATAAGTACGTGAAGAATTTCGGATCGTCTCTGGGTTCATCTTGGGATCTAGGTAGGCGTACACAATGAAGTAGCCGGCGTGCGCGCATCAGCACGCGCGTATCAGCCACCACGGGGGCCGAAATGCTGTGAAAATTTGCAAGTTGTATCGAGTAAGCATTTGTATCGAGTAAGCGCATTTTGTATCGAGTAAGCACAGCAAGCGCCGCGGCGCTAGGTGCCGCGGAGTCGACTGCTTATCTCTCGTCCGCGAGATTGTTGATAACACCGTATCGAGATATCTCTGAAACGAGGAGAACTCGTTGTAGGATACCAGCTAACATAAATTTTAAGTGATAGACCTCGGTGCTTTTTATTCGAGGCGTTCAAGCTTGAACTGGTGCTATGACACATCATATGGCTGTTCACAGCGGCACTGGAAGGCTGCTTTGTTGAGGTGGCTTGACGTAGACAATCAATGGCAGCGTTTCAGTAGCGGCATATTAGCGAGCGAGCAGGTACTGATGAAACTGAGTTCAGGAGCTAGTACTTGACTTAGCTCTGCTGCAGCGCATTCTTAAGGACGTGGTGATCGTGGCTATGCATGCACTTTGTGAATTTATGGCGTGAACAGGAATTGTTGACAATCTTCAATCTTCAATG
Source organism: Starmerella roubikii (assembly GCA_030584945.1). Lineage (NCBI taxonomy): Eukaryota > Fungi > Ascomycota > Dipodascomycetes > Dipodascales > Trichomonascaceae > Starmerella > Starmerella roubikii. The sequence continues at coordinate 1,553 of JAJMCC010000052.1, read as the reverse complement.
AAATGGCATTATAATTGGGGTGTTTACTTCAAAGCCGGTAAGGAGTCTTGTTTACACGCTACATTACACTATAGATCTATTTTAAGCTGCTTAGACGTTCCTGTTTTCGAGATCGTATAAAATTCAAAAGAATCCGCTATTTAACAATAACCTCGACCGTCTTCTCGACGTTGCCACGGATGGCATTCGAGTAAGGGCATGTCAAGTCGGCTTCAGCCACCAGGTCCTCAGCATCCTTCTGGCTAAGGCCTTCAATGAGCACTTTCATATCAACAGCTATGTTGAAGCCGCCCTTGTCACCAGTGACGAGAGAAACGTTGTTCTCCACTTCGACCGCCTTTTCAGGAAGGCGAATTTTGCGTTTTTGGTTAGCAGTGAACAGCAAGGCATTCTCGAAGCACGCCGCGTAGCCGCCAGCAAAGAGCTGCTCCGGGTTCGTGGCTCCACCTTTGCCACCCATCTGCTTCGGGAGAGCGAGCTTGATATCCAGAATACCGTCGTCGCTCGTAATTGTGCCGTGGCGTCCACCAACGGCTCTGGCACTGGCCGTGAATAGCGGCGATTTAGATGCGTAGCCTCGAACGCCGCCACGGCTGTACTTGAGAAGGGGCTGGGTGATCGCTTTATGGAACATTGTGTTCTGATGAGATCAATGCCTATACTGGGCTCTATATAACTCCTTGCACGGCCGAGATCGAGACCCGGATCGATTCGAGGGTAAGGAATGTGGGCGTTGAGGAGTGCTTCTTGCTGTATGTGATCGTTTAGCTACACGTAATATTGACAAATGCGCAATGATAGATCAAGCGTCGAGGCAGATCGAGGCACAAGAAGGCCTTTCTTATAGGTCTGCTTATGAAATCCTTCTTGTCTGTTCACGATTGACTTAATTTATCGGCAATTCCGCTCTCTAAATTCATTATGAAATCGACATAGTGTCTCAATTTATGCAGCTGCTACGACCTGCCGATTTCAGTTGTTTAGAAGGGTGCGAACATACTGTCACAGCAACGTGAAAAAATCCATCTCCGCAGTGCAATCGTTGCCTCATAATTTGGCAAAGTGAATAAATACAACCACCCTGATCAACAGTTTCGGTGATCAGCGACATAATTCGTAGCAGAGTCGTTTCTCTTCGTCTACTTCCATTTCCACGGCAGGCTGGACGTTCGCCGGTGCTCCTTCCAGTACGAACACATCGAGAATGTCTGAATTCTGCTGTTGAATTCGCCGTAGTATCGCCACTGCCTGCATGAATGTGTTATGGAGCTCTATGTTCTTTGTCATCGCTGCGTGCAGTTCTGCACTTAGCTCGTCATCGAACTGGAGACGCGAGGGCCGGCTGCTCTCATGCTGTTGCCTGGCTAGTTCTTCACGAGCGCGCTCCTCGTTCTCCATATAGAAGGTATATAGGGTATCGGAGATGAAATGTATAGCAGCGACCGAGCGGTAAAAGTTGTGCTAGGACACAGGAGGGAAGACTGCAGAGAGCAAGGCGGTGCGATGTGCGATGTGCGATGTGCGATGTGCGATGTGCGATGTGCGATGTGCGA
>JAJMCC010000051.1:0-56136 GCA_030584945.1 Starmerella roubikii | reverse complement strand
ACCACATAAGGTTCATCACTCAACATCGACCGAAGTGAGCATTTGTGGCTACCTAAGCAAAGCCCTGCGAAGAAGTGCGTGTGTCGAAACTTATGTAGTAGCTGCCTGTTCCGTATATGGGAATGGGAACGAAAACTGCCTAGTAAAACATACAAACAATCGGCAATCGAGCTTCATCGTGATGGTGCTTACTAATAATAAGTGGGTCAAAAGCGGTAATGTAGTAATAGTGCAAACCTTGTTGAAGCATACCGGGAAGATAGCATCACTCTCGACTTTCAGTGACAATTGAAGAGAAAACATGCATTGTTGTTGGCTCTTAGTGTGCTGCCTTTCGAGGATAGTGTCTAAATAGCGGATAAGTATACTAGATATGCTTTAGATATCTTCTGCGTATATGTAGATGAGCTACAGATATGTAAGATGCGCTGTGAGTAGATATGGGATCGTACTGAGATCGCAGACCCATGGCTATGATAATTGCGGTAAACATTCTACTCAAGTTCAGTAGTAAGACCTGGAGATTTCGTGGATCTCGCATTTGTTTCAACGAGGCATGGGTGAACAATACTTATTAGCGATCCAGCAGGGGTAATAACGACCCAATCTCAAGCGTTGCCGAGCTTACTGTCTGTTGTCTAAGAATAAGTCTAGCAAAATTATATTATTAAAACCTCTAATCATAAATTTCGAGCGGTGCGATGTGGTCAAACTGGAAGTTCCAATTGCCCGAGTCGAGCTCGCGATTCAGCCACTCCGTCGGGAAGATAACAAGCTGGCCTGTGACGCCCTGAAGCATATCCTCGGCGACCTGAGCGTCGAGCACATGCTCGAAATGGTCCCAGCGGCGTGTCCTTGTGAAGGACCCCGACCGCGACCGCAGTCGGCTCGACTCCGTCGGATTCAACGGCGAGCTTTCATCCTCATCCGCGACGAGTGGTGTGAGAGGTTCCTGGGTAGTCGTCGATGGCGCTATTGATGGAACAGCTGTTGGCGCCACCGACGGCATGTCCTCGTTGTCCAAGGGTGGGAACGTTGGCATACTGGTCTCACTTTTAGGCGATAGCATGGCATCACCCTGATAGTCATGGCCACGCTCATAGATGTGGCTGAGGGGGTCTGCCTGGCTATCGCGACGCTCAGCTCGGCTGTCGTGAGGATCGACTTGGCTGCCACGCCGATCAAGCTGAGAGTCGTGCGGGCCTGCGTTGTGGCCCTCGGAGGGTATATGAGGGCCACCTAGGCTCCCATCGCGGTGGTGCGAGTGACGATAGTGATTGACCGAGTCCATGATTCCGCTTTCCATTGAACCCACGAGACTCGCGTTGCGCGACATCGGCGGCCGCCGCTCGAAATGAGCCCCGAACTCGGTGGCCTCGCCAAGGACTGGCCTCGACTTGTCGTGTTTCGTAGTGTCCGCGTCATGATGCCTTAACGAGAACTGGTCAAGATGTTCCTGGAGTTTCTGGTCGCCGGAACCGAGCTTTGCGCGAACCTGGCCCTTGATGTTCCTGGCGTAGCGGTGAAGCTCGGGATGGGACGGCTCGGAGGGCCGGCGCGTGTGCTGAATCAGTTTACGCCGCGGCGTGTCCTGGGGCTTCTCCTCCTCTTCCTTCTTCTTGCGGTGATAGTAATCAGCATCCTTTGCCTTCATGATTTTCTCCTTCATGAGTTCGGGGTCTTTCCTTTGAATTGTGCCGCCCAAAACGTACTTGTCGACGCGCTCGGGCTCGTGATGGCCCTGTTTTCGCAGCGCGTTCGGCCCGCCGTCTTCTTTTTGCTTCTCATAGAACCGCTCGAGATGGCCCTGGAACTGTTTGTAGTCCTTCCACGTCTGCACCTCGTTGTCCGGCTGGCACCGGAACACAAGCCGGAAGATGCGCGTGTTGCGCTCGGCAGCGGCAAGCCAGCGGTCTTGATAGAACCGCGTATCCAGGGGGTCATCAAAGCACCACGGGTCTATAGGAATATTCTCGTTACCGACGGCCCGAAGACCATCATCGTCAGTGCGCGGGATGGGGAGATCCGCTGCGCGCTTCAGCGGACGCAGAATGTCCGTCTTCGTGAACTGCTGGTAGAAGACGCGCTTGAACTGGTCGACGCTGCTGATGCTGGGGTCCCGCATCAGCCGCTCCATGATCTCCTTCGCCTGCTGCTCCATATCGGCCTCCTCCTTCTCGGAAAGCCCCGCGCCTCCGCGCGACTCGTACGCCTTCTTCAGCCGGCTCGCCCAATGGTCGACGCCCTCGCCAGCGACGTCGGCCTTGTGCTCGGCATTGTTCGTGATGCGCGAATCCGTGCTAAAGCTTTTGTGCTCGCGCAGGCCTCGGTTCAGCTTCGTGCCGCCGTACCAGTTGTAGGAATGCAGCTCCGGGTAGAGCCAGCTCGGGAAGTCGTCGTCGTGGCCCGGCGTGTGGCCGTTCGCATGGCCCTTTGCATGGCCCTTCGTTTGGCCGTTCGCGGGGCCATTCGTTTGGCCATCGAAGTTCACGTTTTTAATCGACGCTGCTGGCGTTTCTAACGGCGTGCCGGGCAGCGGCGTCGGCGCAGGTGTGCTTACGGGCGACGACAGCGGAGAAGCCGGCATCGACGCCGGGATCCTTTGCGTCTGCACGGATAGCGGACGCTGGTCCGGTTTCCGGGTATAGACGGACGGCGACGGTGCCGCTTGGCTCGCGTCGTGCTGGGCGCGGTGCATATGGCGGGCCTTCATTTTCGCCGCCTCTAAAAGCGAGTCGAGGCACCGGTCAATGATGTCCAGCTTGTCCATGTCGACACCGAGATGCTCGCGCATGAGCCGCATCCGCAGGGAATGCGCGAACTTCCCGGCGCGCCACGGCTTACCGGCCATTTTTGAGTTCACGACCTTCGTGTCTCGTACACAAACGGCGACCTCTGAGTCTCTCAAGCCGCGCATCGAGCGCTCGTTGATGTTCGCCGACCCAATGATGGCGACGCGGTCATCAACGATCATGCATTTTGCGTGGATGTACAGCAGCTCCGTGCAGATCCGCCCGCCGTTCGGCGACTCCGGCGTGTCGCTGAATTTCCCCCACTTGCGCAGACTGAAGAAGCTGATGTACTGCTCGGGCCGGATGCCCATACTCTCTAACCGGTAGAAGATCGAGTTCGGTCCTCTCGAGATCGAGTTGTACTGGCACTGGCAGATAACTCGCACGCTGCCGGCCTTATCTGAGTCGACCTCCGCCTCGAAGCCGGGCATCAGCGGAATCAAAATGAACGCACGCCACGCCTCGCCGTTCTCGTGGGCGCGCACGATCCGCTGCACGAGCGCGTTCCCGATCTGGTTCTCAATAACGACGCCGTTCACTTCCGTGCTCGTCACAAAGAACTGGTTCTCGATGTACACAAGGTGCTCAGACTCCTCGATCAGTTGCAGGTACGCGTTCTGAATGCTCTGCTCGTGCTTCTTCAGCCCGAGCGACCAGTCACCGGACGAACGCAGCACTTGGTACTCGCACGTGCCCGTGAGCTGCAGGCGCTCGAGATCGTCCTGCGTGAAGTCTGCCGGCGGCAGCAGCAGAGGTGTGGGTCTCGACGGGAGTTTTAGGCGCAGCAGGTAGTTCCAGCGCTGAACAAAATGCCTTGCGAAATCGCGCGCGGGCTGGCCAAGCACCATTTGGTGGATGTCGTGCCACGGCATCCGCGGCACGTAGTTACGGTCGTACATATCCTCGTATGGCTTGTTCAGCTCGAAGAAGTCTTTAACGCGCGCATTCGAGTAGTCCTTGCCGGGGAAAAGCTGGGTTCTTTTGTGAGCCCACTCCTCGGGCGTCGGATCCTCGGACAAGAACGGTGACGGCGCGTCGTCGGTCAACGTATGTTGCCAAGTATCCCAGCGGCCGTAGCACAGATCGAGGCCTCCGTTGAAGGCGACGGTGCTGTCGATAACACACAGCTTCTCGTGGTGCGCCCAGAAAAGCGATTTCTGGTTGCTGAACTGGTGCGGCGAGCGCATGGCAAAGATGTTTGGGTGCAAATCCAGGAGCGACTGCTTTGTCCAGAGCGAGTCGATGGGGATCGTCGGCCCAACGTTGCGGTACACCACGACGTAGATTTTGACGCCCTGCTCGGCCTTGCGCTTGAGCACGCGATCCAGACGCCACTTTTGGTTGCCCTCAGGAGGTCTTCGCAAGTAGAGCTCCGGGCTCAGCCACCAGTCCAAAATGAAGATCGTATCCCGCGCATTTTCGAGCGCCTCGCTGAGCACCCAGTAGTAGTCGCGGCCGTCGACAAACCACTGCCCGAACACGTTCTTGCGCACGGGCGCAAACGAGTCGAATCGGTTGCGGTCCGCCCACGGCGTGCGGCTCTTCATCTGGAGAATCGAGGCCTGCCAGCGGCGTAGATCGCGCGTGTTCATTGTCGCGAGCCGCAGCTCGCGCTCGTTGTTCTGGAGGTGCAGGAACACGGACTTCGCGCCCTGTTTTTTCATCACATTCTCCGGGTCGGGCAGCGCCTTCATTGTGCGCACCACCGAGTCTTCTTTAGAGTCCCCTTCGAGCTCCTCGATGTGTTTGATCTTGAAGGACGAGTCGACAAGGAACACCTCGCGGATCTTCGTGGAGTTGATCGAGTTCACGATCACGACGAACGAGTCCTTGACAATCACCCATTTCTTCGTGTGCCGCTCGATCGCGGCCTTCAAGTCGTGCGGGTGCAGGTGCTGCTGGTGCCAGCCCATGTCCTTCGCGAGCGACCGCACAATCATATTGCCCTCTTTGCCGTGGAAGGCGTACTCGGGGCTCAGCTTCAGACTGAGGTGGCTCAGCTCGAAGAACTGCAGCAGAGTGTTCGTGTTCGACCGCAGCGAGTACAGGTCCTTAATCTCCGTTAGCCAGTCCTCAATAGCCTTCGAGTACCGCAGAATCGAGTCCTGATGGGGCGTTTTCTGGGCCCCCGTTGGATTCGCGACGTTCGCAACGCTGGCTCTATGAGCACCGCCAGCTCCGTTGGAAACGCCCTTCGCCCCTTTCTCGTTTGCGGTGCCGGAACTCGCACCCGCGGTCCCGGAACTCGCACCCGCGGTCCCGGCCACGCCGTTGGCCTCAGTACCGGTGCCTGCGGTGTCCGTGCCATTAGAGTCGAAGAACCCCTGGCTCGTGTCGCCGCTCTCCGAGCTGACGGCCTCGCCGTCGTTGCGGAGCTTATTCTCGAGCTCTTTGCTCTGGTCCTCTTTATCGTCGTCACTGTCACTGAGCTCGCTCAGGCTGACCTCGTCCTCGCTGTCGCTCGCGTCCTCGCTGTTGCGGAAATAAATCTTTTGCCGGTTGCGGTACACCTTCAGGCCGAACGCCGACGCACGCGGCAGCTTCGGCAGCTTCACGCGCCGGCCGCTGCCTTGCATCTGCGACTTCAGCTTCGTGCGGAGGTAAAACAGGTCGCGGTAGCCCCGCAGAATCTCCCAGCGAACAAGGCTCAAGCCCGCACCGTACTCGAGATGGATCCGCAGCATATGCCGGTAGTGCTTCCACTGCTCCTGCGTGACACGCACGCTCAGCTGCGACAGCAGCACGGGCACGCTTTTCTCGTGCGAGTCCTCGGCCTGCAGCGACGAGGCGGCGAGCAGGACCATCGGCGTGCCCGCGAACGCCTGGCTGAACAGCAGCTCGCTGCGCTCGAGCTCGCGGGTCTTCTCGAGGTCGTTGCGCTTGTGCGACATCATCGCATGCCGCTGCCGCAGATACCAGAGCCGCGCCGACTGCCGCGTGCGCTGCGCGAGCCGGTGGATTGTGTTCATCGGCAGGTTCTCCGGGACGCTGATCTGCGCACGCCCGAGTTTGTGCCGGCCGTGGCGGCTGTGTGCGTGGCCGCCGCTGCCAGGTACGTTGCCGTTCGCGCCCGAGCCGTTCGCGCTGCTGTTATGAGCCCCGTGGTGGTACAAATTAGTGATAGTCGATTTCGCGCGCGTGTACCGCGGCCGCTGGGGGATCTTGAACACACTGCGTCTGCGCTGGTCTCCGGGCCGCTCTGGGGCCCGGTTCGCGGCGCCATTGATCGACGGCGGCGCCGAAGTAGTCAGATTCGGGTCGAAGCTAGTATCTGTGGGGTCCGCACTCGACAATGAGTTCACTTCTGGTCTCAGAAGACTGCTCTGCGCCGTTGCAGACTTATCGCGACGGCGTCCTGTCATAAACTGCCAAAGACGGTGTGATCTGTTTGTGTGGATCTGACCTTCGAGCCCACTTCACCCGTCCTAACCCCGACCTCGGCTGGAGCGGCCCGCAACAAGCAGCGACCAACAAAACAACCATGCTTTTGAATATTTGGGACTCTCTAGAGTGTTAGCGTTGTGAGGCACCTATATTAGAGGCATGCAGATTAGAGCTATCTTATAAACACGTATTCAGAGGTATTTAAAGGCACGTATTTCAAGCACGTGTCTTAGCGCGTCTCAGAGACGCGTGTCGACGGACATACGAACATCGTGCATATGCTTTGCACTCGGAGTATGTCTGGTTCGAATGCTGTTCCTCTGCCGTGGCCCGGCCATTGTGCTGCCCGCCTACTTGTCCCGTGATCAGGTGCGATAAGACTGCTTATCTGAAGTGCACTATGGAATGGCTCTCGAAGGTCTTCCAGTACAGTGACCTGGAGAAAGCCGTGCTTGCGGAGAACAATGAGCCCTCGATATTGAAGAGGTACGCAACCACCGTCTCTGTCGACGGGCGCCAGATCCATGCCGTGAGCGCGCCATCCTCGAATGCCAAGAAGATCCCAAAACTGCCGACGGTCGTCATGCTACACGGCATTGGCGGCACGATTCAGTGCTTCTCGCCGCTGGTACCGGTGCTGAATGCATATTGTGACTTAGTGCTAATTGATCTCCCGGCCGATGTCGTTGAATGGCACGAAATCCTGCGGGTGTTGCAGGCCGCCATCAAAAACCTTGTCGATGGTGACATCGTGCTGATTGGACACTCCTACGGCACTTCACATGCTCTGCGGCTCGCAGTGTCCGGAGATCTGCACGAGCGTGTGCGCGGAGTTGTTTGCGTCACGCCGCCGTACGGCCACATGCTTCCCGGCTACGCGCGCACAATGATCGGGTTTCTACCGCCTATAATCTTTGACGTCGTTGTGCGAAGCCGCGACCGCGTCGGCGGCCTGAACAGTCCCTCGGTTGCGAGGATGGTCGCAAAGACGGCGGGCGAAGAGGCGCGGCGCAGCCAGCTGCGTATCAACTTACAGTCGAAGTCCGCGTCGGTGCTCCAGAATGTGAGCCGCGGCAAATTCTACGATGTCGAGGAAGGCGTGCCGCGCTGCCCCGTGTACATAATAAGTGCGCTTGAGGACCAGGTGTGTCCGCCGGCGAAGGCCCAGCAGCTGTTTGACGCTTTGAAAACCCGTGGGGTGGCTGTTGAGATTACCAAAGTCGGCAATGCGGGCCATGCCGTCATTCTCGAGCAAACCGAGATTGTTGCCGGGCTTATTGGGGTGTTTCTGCGCAAAAGCGTCGACGAGCGCCTCAGTCAGCAGTGGCAGCTGTCTTATCTAGCATCCCTCGACAACAAATGGTCGTTGAAGAACGAGGCCAAATGGAAGGCCACGCTGCCCGTTGGAGAGCAGGTCGGCCCCTTCAAGGGCATGAAGGTGCTGCGAACCGGAGATCCTGTGCACGGACCCAAGGTGTTCGAGGCTTCACATCCGGAAATCACGGCCGTCATCGACATTACGCGAGAGGCTCCGCCGTACGATCCCACGGAGTTCACGCGGATAAAGTATATCAAGTTCCCGACCGTATCAAAGATCCCGCCGACCGAGTCCGACATCAAGGCCTTCAACAAGCTTGTGCGGCAGATTGGGAAGCCCGTCATTGGAGTGCATTGTCACTACGGCTTCAACCGCACGGGGTTCTTCATCTGCAGCTACCTCATCGAGGAGGAGCACTACTCGGTGCGGGACGCCATCCAAGCATTTAAAGAGTCGCGGCCACCTGGGATACGACACGAACATTTTATCGATGCGCTTTACCTACGTTATAATCTATAGGATATTGTCAAATTTTGCCTGCTTTGGACACGTTGAATCTCTGAGGTCGGCCAATTTAGCGATAATTTAAAGCTCTGAGGCCAGCCAATTTAGCGATGATTTAAAGCTCTAAACTCGTTGCGCATTCAGTTTTATAGCCGGCTCCATATTCAGACTTCCCGGCATCTTCAATACTGGATCATCACGTGCATATATCATATATGCCGCCGCGGATCGTGATCAGGCCGCCGCGTCGCGAGCCGCCTATAGACGTGAATGACGCGTGGCAAAATTTACTAGAGCCGGCTATCAAGAAGCTGTATTTGTTAGAGCCCAGCGAGGCAGCCGCAGACCTGCTTTACACGCCACTCTACAAGTCTGGTTACCGACTCGTCACGCAAGGTCATGGCAAAACTCTGTACACACGGTTCGCCGCGACCACGAGAGAGTATTTAGAGTCTCTGCCTCCGCTCAGCCTTTGTGGCGGGGATGTGATGGAGCCGCTTAGCCGCGAATGGCTGCGGTTTCAGGAGAGTCTGCAGCGGGTCACCGATGTGCTTATGTATCTCGACGGCAATTACTGCGCCGTCAACCATCTCCCCGGCGTAGAACAGGTGGGGAAGCGCTTGTTTTACGACGTTGTGGTGGCCCCCGTCCTAAATGAAGTGATCAATGAGGTCGTAGCCACAATCAGCCGCGACCGGCAACGCATGGTCATAAATGTGCCCGTGCTCAAATCGATAATCAACCTGTTCGAGTCGCTTGTCGTTGAGGATGTCGAGAACAGTCCCAGTCTGTACGACGTGCAGTTCCGGGCCGTGCTGAGCAAGAGCTCGGTCGTGGAGTTCAACGAGCGCGTTACCCATTTGAAGGACCTGCCCACTAGCAGCGCGAAGCTGCATTGCATTCAGCAGTGGATTCAGGACGAGTCGCAAAGAGGCGCGAACTATCTGCCCTCGGAAACGACGCTGGAACTGTTGAACGTGCTGAAATCCGAGGTATTCGAGCCGGTCTTGCCCAGCGTTTTCAAAGATGGAGTCCCCGTTTGGCTTGGCAGCGACCAACTGACGCCTCCCACCGATATAGACTCGTTAAAACTCGCGTCCGAGCTCGAGCAGAGCTGCGGTCCAGAGCGGTCTCTCGTCAAGTACATCGGCGAAATGCTCGTGCGTACGCAGGAGGCCATCAATAGCAACGCAAACGGAGAGGTCGCATGGGTTGAGCAAACAGCCCAGTGCCGCGCCAAGTACGTTTTGGTAGGCGACGCGGTTGGCCAGCAGGCGCTGAAGACCGTGCTGCAGCCGCGGTTCTACGCCACTGTCGCGGAGTTCGGCGCCGGCGCTGAGTTCCTCGCGAACTACCTGAACATCTACCTGCGGAAATCGAACGCGATATCGACTGACGCGATAGAGCCTGCGCTGGAGCGCGCGCTTATCATATACCCGGCGCTCCGCGACCGCGATACATTCGGCCGGATTTTTCAGCGCCTGCTTGCGCGGCGGCTCATCAACAACAGTACACGCAGTGAAGAGCTTGAGATCAACTGGCTCCGGCGCGTGCGCGAGCTCGAGGACAGTACGACCAGCACGTCTACCGACTCGCAGCAGTTCGAGAAAATGGTCAGAGACTACTACGTCGCTGGTCAGCGCGCCCAGGATATGCGCAGCGTCACAAACAGTCTGCTGACGGTGAACGTGCTGCGCACAGATTTATGGCCGCTATCTATGCGCACGCGTCCGAGCTACAACGTCCGGCTGCCGCCAGTTTTGGACGCGGCCAAAACCGATTTCGAGGCTGCCTACAAGCAAATGAAGCAGGACCGGCAACTCGTGTGGAACTACACTCTGGGAAACGTCGACATCAAGCTGAATGTTGGCACAAAAACATACCTTGTGGGCGCGCCAGTTTACTGCACAACAATCCTCATGCTTTTCACGGGAGACGAGGTATACACGGCCGAGGAAGTCTCGCAAAAAACGGGGATTCCCTTGGGCGGTGAGCTCGAGCGGTTCCTCAAGTCGTTGTACTTAGTTCCAGGCACTGAATTGTTGACGAAACTCTCTGGCGACCGCAAAGAAGTGGCGGCGCAGGACACTTTCCGGTTCAACGCGGCATTCAGCTCGCCAAAATCGCGGATCAAGTTGCGAGTCATCGGCGCCAAGGCTGCGCCGAAACAAGAGCTGTCGCCGGAGGAGAAGGAAATGTTACAAAAGGACCGCACGGACGCCGCATCAGCGGTCATGGTGCGCCTCATGAAGACACACAAACAGATGAACCATGCACAGCTTGTCCAATTTGCTATGGACCGGCTGCGCCCGCGATTCCAAGCGCAGCCGCAGCTTCTCAAAACGGCGATCCAGTACCTTTTGGCAAAGGACTTCATCGAGAGAAGTGACAGAGACAGCAGCATTTACGTTTACAAGGCATAGTTTTAGGCTACTTAAAACATTAATGGGTACGAACCACTTCACTTCTCGTGAACCACTTCTCCGTTGACCCAGACTTTCACAGTGTTGCGGTCGTCGCCAATGTACAACCATTTGTTCACAAAATTCTCCACTCGTTCTTTTGCTTCAGTGGGCAGCGCCGCCTCGAAAATGTCGATCGGAGTGTCTCTTGACTGAATATCCACAAGCTGCGCATCGAACCACTTGCCCACAGTGAAATTTCCCGTGTTTGCTTGCTGGTCCAGCAAAAGGGCACCACCGAGCGTCGCCAGATACAGGGCGTTGGCTACAGATAGGTTATTCGAGAGGTCGCTCTCCTTTTCGGAGAGCAATCTCGACATCAGAACGGCGAGTCGCGCATTTTTCAAAATGCTGATCGATGACCCACCGCTCACATCGGTGCCCAAGCCAACTTTCAGGCCCATCTCGAGGTAGCGCTTGATCGGCGCAATGCCGCTCGCAATCGACGCGTTTGAGTTCGGGCAGTGCGAGATTCCGGACTGCTGCTGTTTCACAAGCTCGAGCTCATCGGCGCCGGAAAAATGGACGCCATGCGCGAGCACGGTGTCCTGCTTCAGCAGCTTCGCACGGTGGTAAACGTCCGTGTAATTCCGGGCCTCCGGGAATAGAGACGCGACCCATTCTATCTCCTTCGCGTTTTCATTCAAGTGCGTTTGAACGGGCAGGCTCTTCTGCTCTGCGAGCTCACCCAAACCAATCAGAGTCTCGAACTCGCAGCTCGGCGCGAACCGCGGCGTCAGCACAGGCCACACTCTTTCTCGCTTCGGATCCAGCTTCTCCACACCTTCTATAAACTTCAGGTCGCTCTCAAGCTCGCCATCGCAAAGATCATCGATGCAGAACCTCTCCATACACACGCGGCCGATCTGGGCCTTTTGGCCGAATTCGAGGCATTTTGCAGCGAGCACAAGCGTCGAGGGACAGTCACTCGTGCCAAAGTACGACGCCATTGTCGTGCCGTTGCTCAGCTGGCGTCTAATGACGGTGCTGTAGACCTCATTCGCCAGTGCTTCGTCTTTCGCAAACTTGGCCTCCAGAGGAAACGTGTACGTCGTGAGCCAGTCCAGGAGCGTCGAGTTGCCGAAGATCCCGCAGTTCGGGTACTGTGGTGCGTGTATGTGTGTGTCGACGAACCCAGGACACAGAAACTGCGTGGGACTTAAACGGATCGCGTTATCAGAGATCGCGCACTCAGCAGCTGGCATGATGAAGGCAATACGACCAGCCTCTACGCCAATAGCATGGTCAACAAGTATATCCATTTCATCTGGACCGAGAGAGTGCACAATATTCCCAATAAAAACTTGCATCCCGATATTCTACGCAAGTAAACCGGCAGATCCGCACGCTGTTTATCGGTAGCCCAACACCCAAACCCTCAGCGATAAGCGGCGACGATCGCCGATGCTATGGCTGTGGCTATGGCTATGGCTAGCACAATCGGTGTAACTCATTCAATTTGTCGGATTTCTTTGTATTCGCTGCTGATACTGATAGACTGCCACGGATCTCACAGTGGGCCTATGCTGCTATCTATCTGATGTGGAATCCTATTTGGATCGAGTTCGCACTTGAATGGTCCTGTATAATATAGTTTAGAATAAATTGAGCATGATTGTCTTATAGAACAACCGTGAACACCGTATTGTTGGTTTCATTTCGGTGGCCTCTGAGTAATAACGTGAGTAATCACCGAAAACCCACATTGGTTGCTAGAACAGTTCAGACGAGGCACATAAACGGCTCAATTCGTCTGCAAATCGATCAATCTCAGGGATGGAAGCTATTGGTCAGCTCGAGGCGGTTGCCTGCGAGTTTGACGGCATAGACGCCGAGCTCGAGAAGCTGAAACGTGAGATCATGACGTCGTCGCCGCATTTCCCGACGTCATTGTCCCGCCACGAAACTCGGATCACGAACTGTGAGAAGGCGATTTCGAAGGCAATTTCACGGGCGAATCGCGAAGCAAGCGCCGGTGGAACGGAGGTCCTCAATCTTGGCCCAATCAGCGAAGAAGGCGAGCGCAGTTTGGACACGCTCGTTAAGTGCCATCTAGAACACAAACGCTGCCGATCCGTGGCCCAGCTCATGGACAGCAGCTCTGATAAGGACGAGTCGGCGGAACTCGCGGATTTCGAGGTGAAGGCGCTCAATTTATTCGACCATATTCTCAACGGCACGTTGAACTTGAAGACTGCTGCTATGGCCGACATCGATCGTGAAACGTACGCATACCTCGTGGAGGCCGGGAAGGATCTGCAGTTTTTCCACGCGCTGAGTCTAGGAGTCGACAAGGCGTACAGCTACCTCCTGGCTAATCAGAAGGTTGCCACTAAGCTTGCGGGCAATCTCGTGTCGATTTCGCAAGCCGAGGCTCAGCACGAATTTGAGACTCTGAAAACAGCGATTTTCAACCGTTTGCTGCTGTATTACGGCGCTCAGCAGACGTTTGTAGCGACTCAAAGTAATCCAAAGTCTGACTTGGAGGTACTCTACGACGCGAGTGCCGTGGCAATGAAGAAGTGCCTTAAAGAGCTGCAGATGATCAACTGGGGGCCGTCGGGTGAACTTCCCTATGAACTCGATGTCGAGTGTTTTCACCCGATCTTTGTTTGCCCCGTCACGCAGGAACAAAGCCAGAGTTCCACGCTTGTCATGCTGAAATGTGGGCACCTATACTCACCAGAAGCTTCTGATGCCCTCTCCTCCAAATCCGGCACTTATAAATGCCCCTATTGTCCATCGACGGGAACAAAGAGTGACATACGGCTAGTTGAGTTGAGCATGAACTGACGTAGAAACAGTGCCATCAAACATGAGCATTGAGTGTACGGTTTGTAGCTATTTAAATAGAAGCATCTTGTGAACTCGAATAGTGTACTTGCATTTGTTACCACTTGTAACCTGATATAGGAGTAAAATGTCAAACTACATACGTTCCTGTTTCAGCACCGTTTCCATCATGTTCCCACAGAGCCGTGAGAACGGGTTGATGCTGGCTGCAAGTGTTGCTGCAATTTGGTCACCATAGTAGCTGGCCTCCACCATCATCTCGCTGGCCTTCATTTGCAACTGCCACGATTCTGCGCGATTCGTCTTCGACTGCTCCAGGTATATGGCACCGAGCTGAAGATATGCGTTCCGCAGTACCATCGCCTGCATTTTCGACACATAGGGGTCTTGTGCCGACTTCGGTGCCGCGAGCTCAATCGCTTTATTCAAATCTTGCATGGCTAAATTGTCATCATCGGGATTCAAGAGCCGGCGGAGCTGAGCGCGATTATTGTACCCCGAGGCATACTCTGGGTTCTGCCTCACAAGTTCGTCGAGCATCTCGAAGGCTTCCTGGGTACGCCCTTCCTTGTCTGCCCGGATGGCTGCCTTCTCAACGAGAACGAGAGCCTCCACGACGGCAATGTCGGTGACATGCTGATCAGGAGGAAGGCCGACTTCAACGCGCGCGCGTGGTGTGCCTGTTTTTCCGAGCGCAAGAGAAAGTATTCGCTGGTCGTGTTGGCTCAGATTCATTGTGATATTTCGTTCACGATGGGTTGAGAGTTTATATGAATTGTCTACGTGATTAGCTTGGATGTAATATCTCAACCACTGCGTGGTTTAATCCATCATGCCAGTCGAACTTTGAGTTCATTGGGTCCACTATGGCTCACTCTGAGCCGGCAAAGAGCAACCTCGGCACTAATGGGTGTGGCGAAAGTGACATACGCTCGCGTCTCTGTTGGTGATAGAGGCACCAGGTCAGTCACCAGAACCTGACCAAACACCATCATCGATTGGGCGACTGTCCTGGCATCATGGGTATACTCCGGCCAGAAGTTGTCAATAACAACGGTTTTCGATGGCTGGTGAGGCAGTGTAATCGAGAGGAAGGCCTGTGTTTTTTCTGATCCAGCATCAAAATACCGTTCTGCTAGCATCACAGGTGAACGGTCTGGTTCGAACACGCTAGAAGAATCCATCTTGCCTGATTCAGTGAATGCCTCTGTCTTCAGCACAACTTCCTCCCGGGGTTTGAACAGATGGGAATACGTCGGCGACAGGGGACTGTTAGGACTGCATTGCGACGCCATCTGAGGACTAAAGGTATCACTTTCAGGAGAGCTTGGGCTCACGGCATCATCATGGTAGAGCACAGTGGGAAGAGTCGCATCTAAGCGACTTGGTTCAATAACGTGCTTGAGCGACTTCTCGTCTTTCGCAGGCCGCGGACGCTGCTTTCTTTGCGGGAACTCTGTAGGAACGGCCAGAGGTGGTGGGAGCAGATTGATGTTCTTCACCGTTGAGAAGACTTCGTTGGTTGAGATAGGGCGCTTAGACAGCGCTGGCTCGCACGGTTCAGCCACAGAGTATCCGTATTTCTCAGCATCCTCGAGTGCGCTGTATGCTGTGAAACGGCCCGAGTATTTGGCTCGCATCGAGGCGATGTTCTGAACCGCGCTCACAATAACTGCCATAGACAGTTGTGACGTGTTCAGCATTGCCTTCGACGCAATGCGGTATGCGTCTGCATGCGAGTCGAGCTGTATGAGGCCCTGACGAAGCTGGCGCGAGTCGAAGTCGTCGTAAACAAGCGTCTCGTTTACCGCGAGGCCCGAAGTCACGAGGTGTTTATAAAAGACCTCAGCGGTCCAATGTTTCGGAATCCCATCAACGCGGAGTACGCGGTTCATTGTTTGCAGAACGTCGGGCTCCGGCAACGGAATGGTGGCGTCTTCTAACAGTGGCAACAGCTGAGGCACCCCTTCTTGCGGGAGTTGCAGTGGCAGCGGAGGCGCAAAGTTACGCATGTAGGTGTTCTCGTCGGTATACCGCCTCCGTGCTGCCGGCTTTTGTGTAGCTGCAGGAGACTCCGGTTTCGAAATTGGCACAAGGCGCTTTTTAACATCAACCAGGTAGTCACCGATTCGGATACTCCTCGGCCAGTTAAGCACGCTTTGAGCGCTTTCCTCATCCCGGAAGGAGACAAAGGCGAAAGTGTTTCCTGCACTAGTGTGCAGATACACCCGTTTCACCAAGCCGAACTCCTCGAATTTCTCGCGGACCATGTCGTAGGTGACGAAGCATGGCAGTCTTGTCACGTAAATAGAGCACTTTTCCTCGCGTCTGAGAGGAGCATGCGCCATGTTTATCAGCAGTTTAGTATGTGTTCCTTGTGAGATGGGATATACTATATACAGAGTTTATCTGATTTCCAACGTCCGACTTACCCAATGTGGATGCGTCCAACTTAATCAACCCTGCGTGCGCGCGGCTCCTGCAGGTCAAGAGAAAGTAGACAAAACAGCATGCCCCCAATTCATATTGCCCCCAATTCATGTAGAGTCCATATATATATATACTTATTGAGTAGCACACTCCGACGGCATGTCGGGCGGGTTTCCTAGTCCCGGAATGCCACCACCCGTAACGTCCCCAGCGAGCTCTGCCGGCGGCGCGCCTGTCTCCTCCATTTCGGCCATCTTTGCGGCAATGAATTCGCGATGCGCCGCATTTTGGTCCGAGTAATCTGGCGACTCGAATTTGAGCACGACTGCTTCTACGATTCCCTTCTGCTTTTCGAACCTCACACGCTCGTCGTCACTCAGTTTGCTAGCATTCGCAGTCATCCACGCCGGGTAGTTCGTGTGCAGCTCCTTCAACGGTTCGTACAGCACATCCTTCGAGGCCAACTCGTTCAGCAAGTTCCCGAGAATACCATCGAGCCCGCCCAAACCGGGGCCATCCTCTGCGTCTCCCTGGAGTCCCTGCAAGAGCTGTGCCAGCGCATCGACGTCGCCGGCATCAGAGGTGCCCGGCTTCTGCGACTTTTGCAGCCTCTCCATTGTTTCCGCGATTGTGCCCTCGAAGTCGGTCTCCTCTTTCACGTCTTCACTCCCTGGATTGAGCTGCGCGAGCAGTGATCTGAGAGCCTCGTCGGGGTCGCCCTTCTGCTCCATTTCCGCCAAAAGAGACTCGAGTCCGCTCGTGCTCTGATCCGGATCGGCTTTCGGAGCAGACTGGGGTTTCTCCGGTTTCTTGGTCTCTTTCCCAGTCTCTCTACTCGATTCTCCCGGCGGCTTGCTGAGAATGGACTCAGTCAACGCCGTGTCATCGAGCAAATCATCCAAGTCGTCGTAGTCTGCCATTTGCCCTAATCTTCCCCGCATCCGAACGAGATATACTCTGCCGCGGCTGAATTTACACAATGTCGAAGAATATAAATCAATGTATACTACATAATTCTGCCGCTCCTGTTTTTAAAGCGTTTCCCACCCGCCCGGGTCCTGCGAGAGGTCGAGCTTTCTAACGACGAGGCTCGGCAATCCATTGCTCAGCCACACGTCCCGCATGAGCATGTCGTAGCGAATCGGCTGCAGGAAATGCGGCCGGCCTCTGCGCATGTTCTCGTCGGGCTCGCCATGCATGTCCAAGTACGGCGCCGGAATGAACGTGCCTCTGTCCTGCGGGAGCAGCAGCAGCACGAAGTTGAGGCGCCCGAGCAGGAAAATCCCTTGCGACAGCCCGCACTCGCGGATGTGCGCGTTGCACGGCCCGATGGTCGTCGATTCGGTGTTCGCGTTGATCGTGAACATTTTGCCGCACGTCAGGCACACGGCCGGGTCGACACGGCGGCCCGAGATGCTGAAGATCATGTCGAGACGCACGGGCAGCGGAATCAGCCGGTACACCGACGGGTAGATGAGCTTTGAGAACTCCGGCGGCGGGGGCGGCGTGTTCGCGCCGAAGAACCGGAAGAAGAACGAGCCCTCGAGCGTGCTTGCGTCGCCGACGCGATGCAGGAGCTCGGGAAGACGCGGCAGATGCAGATACTCGGCGAGCCGGTCGTGCTCAGGAAGTTCCATCATGCCGACGAAATCGTCGGCGTCGTACTTCCCGCAGATTCCGAACACGACGAGCGCATACTGCCTAAAAATGGCGGTTAAGTGGTACTTCACGACCTTGTAGAGCAGCAGCGGGTTCCCGAACGACTGGAACACGGCGAACTTTGCGGCCTCCTCCTGGCAGGCCTCGGGCAGCGGCGCGTCGCGGAGCACGGCGGCCTGCGCGTCGGCGGAGAACTTCGACGCCGTCAGAATGGCGCGCCCGATTTCGACGGCAGCGACGGCGCGCAGCACCGTGATCGGCCGCGTGCCCGTGGCAATGGACCCCATGGTCAAGAGCTCGACGGCCTGCGTGAGCGTGTCCTGGGGGGCGAGCACGAGTTGCGCCTCGTACGGCTGGGTGTCGCGCACGCTCGACAAAATGAACCCGGCGAGCGTCGACAGATACTTCGCGAACACGCGCAGAAACTGCGTGACGCGCGTCGGCAGCTGGTCGACCACGAGCCCGCCAAACGGCGTGCAGTGCGGCCTGCCGCGCAGGCTTACTTCGATCTGCTGCACGCTCTCAGCGAAGCTGCGGAAAACGGCCCGGAGCCCGTAGTTCTGGTCGAAGTCCGTGCAGATCGCGCGCTTTTTGATGGCGAGCATCTGCTCGAGCAGCACGTTGCGCACGCTCATGTGGAAGTCGTCCGAGAAGTCGTGCTGCTCGATGGCCTCCATGAACTTCGGATTCAGGTCCGACAACGACGAGCGCACGAACTCCGACACCGACTCGAGGTGGTCCGGGCCCTCGGCGAGAAACGTGTCCGTGTCGACGTCGTTCTTTGCCCAAAGCACGGGCATGAAGCAGTTGTTCAGCCCGCGGCACAGCGGGCACAAGAACTCGCCCTCGCGCGGGTGCTCGGGCGTCGGCCGCGCCAGCGACCGCTGCTGCTGCCGGATGCGCAGGAAATCCTGCAAACAGGTCTGGTGCGCGCCGTGGCCACAGCCCTGCACGACCACCGACGTGCGGACGCTCGACGCCGGGAACGCCGGGCCCCAGGGGTATTTGCGCTCGTTCGGCGACGCGCGCACGTAGTTCCCGATCGTGTAAGGCACTTCGTTGCGCACGGCCCCGTTCTCGCCGTAGAACGTGTCGCTCACGGCGTGGCTCGGCGGATGCTCGACGTCGAGCGACGGCGACTCGCAGTAGGCCGCGTGCACCCACCCCGGGTCGTCGGGCACTTCGCGCAGCACACGCAGCTGCGATGTGTAGGTCAGCAGCCCGAAAATCGACTGGCGGTCGTCCGGCATTTGGCAGAGCACGCAGTGCCGCGGGAACTGCGCGTTCTCGCCATCAGCGCCGTCGTCCATGCTGCTGTCGTCGTCGTTGTCCACGGCGAGATCGCTGTTCTGCATGAACTGCTGCTGCTGCTTCTGCATCTCCGCGAGCACGCGCTCCTGCACGGCGCGGCCGCGGCGTTTGAGCGTCTTCTTCTCGTAGTCCTGCTTCGCCTCGAGCACGGCCTTGTTCGTCGGCGGCGGCGCGATCGTCGGGTCCTGCTCGTGCAGCAGCTCGATGAGCAGCTCGATGCGGCCGTGCGTCGACAGAAACGTGTCGCTCGAGTGGATCGTGTACAGCGACGACAGAATGCTCTCGTTCTGGTTCAGCGCGCCGAGGTTCGGCGCGGCCTTCATCATCGCCGCGAACGTCGCAAACTCACGCTCGTCGCTGCGCTCGTCCTGCAGCGTCGGCGCGCCGGCGCGCTGCGTCTTTGCGTCGACCAAGTCGCTTTTAGCCGCCATCACGAGCAAGTACAGCAGGCGGCCGAGGCTCGCCTCGGCCTGCGGCGTGTTGATGCTGCGCAGCTTCACAAGCACGCGCAGCACAAACTGCGCGAACCCGGGCGTTTTCGTGAACAAGCCGAGCCGCCGCCACGCAGGCGACAACGGCAGAACTGGGCCCGTGTGGTTCGGACCGAGCTGCTCGACCGCCTCCTTTTCGGCCTCCTCGCACTGCGACATCGTGAAGTTCGTGTAGAACGGGTCGAATCGGTTGTGGTACTCGCGCTTCAGCGTATACTTCCCGACTCCATTTGCGGTCGGGGGGGTGTACTCGGCGAGGTCCTGAAGCACGGTGTCGAAATGCTCGTCCACAACAAGACTCTCCGGAATGATGCGCGTCAGCTCTGAGTACGGCATGGTCTTGAACCCGAGCGTCTGCAGGATCTCGCGCCCGAGCACGGCGATCTTCGTGTCCAAATCGCACAGGCCCTGCAGCCGCACGCGGTCCGTGAGCAGCGCCATGAGCGTGTGCACGAACTCGTCCAGCAGGTAGAATCCCTGCTGCAAGTCGCCGAGCGTCGACGTCGGCCAGTCCATTATGCGGAAGTGCTGCACGAGGTTCATGAACACGGTGTTCGGCTCGAGCACGGCAAGCGCGACTTGCGTCATGTGGATGTCGCGCGTGTACGCGAGGTCACAGAGCGTCGCGTCGCGGTACGACTGGAGCTGGATTCGCATGGCGTAGCCGTTGCGCACCCAGTACCCGACGGAAATGTGGGCCACGACGGCGAGCGTCGCCATGGGCGCATCGAACATCGCGTAGTCGCGGATGTCCGTGATGCCGAGCGCCGCCGTCAGCTCTTCGAGCGTGTCGAACGTGGCGAACTGGATGATCCACGACATGAACGCGTGCACGGGGTTCAGCAGGGACACGGGCTCCACGCTGACGTCGATGCCGCACAGATCGACGGCGAGGTCGGCGATCGGCCCGTAGGACATCTTGATGCTCGTGGTCTGCGCGCCGAACTCGTCGCACATCGCGTTCTGCCAGAGTTTCAGGGACTCGGCGATTTGTTGGAGGCCGCGCAGCGCGTCGCGCTGCATGTCGCGCGGCGCGTACTCGATGCCCACGGCGATCGACCGCGCGAGCGTCAGCGCGTACGGCATCGACGCGTAGCAGTACACCCACTTCTCGTTCTCGTACTCGATGTGCTTGTCGGCGCGCCGGTGCATCGGCGCGAGGCCCTGGAACAGCGCGAGGAACTGCGCGCTCTGCACGAGCCGGTACGGGTTCCCGCCGACGGTCTGCTTCACCGTGTTCCGCCACAGCAGGTAGCCGAGCTCGTGGAAGACCTGCGCGAGCCGGCGGTTCCGGAACACCTTCGGGTCGACGATGTCCGTCGTCGAGAAGAACCGGCGGAGCAGGTTCATGTAGACCTCGAACGCGTCGGTCTGCATCAGCTTCGTCGCGACGGACGGCGTCGTGAACAGCTGCGTGCTGAGCGCCATCGTCACGCTGAGCTCCGTGTCGCGGTCGAGATGGATTAGTTGGTCTATAGACGACGGGTAGACGTCGGCGTACACGATCGACGCGCGCGTCTTCATCGGGTGGTTCGACAGAAGCACGGCCACGTACAGGTCCGTGAGCTCGTGCCGCACGAGCTTTGGCAGCCGCACATCAAAAAAGATCAGCAGCTTCAGCCGCAGTCGCTCGCTCTCTATCGGCCAGTTCAGCTTCCGGTGTACGAGGAAGTGGGACAGGTGCTGCTGCAGCCCCTGGCTCAGCCGCGCGTACATTTTCCCGGGGCCAAAAAGCTCCTCGGACTCGAGCGACGACGCGTCCGCCGCGCCCGACAGATCCTCCTTGTCGTAGTCGAGCGTCAGCAGTTTCGGCTCGAGCGGCACCGTGTACTGGTCGACTTCGCTGCGCAGCTGCGGCGTGCTCAAGTCCACGAGCTCGTTCGGCAGCACGCCGGGGAGCCACGGCTCTAGAAACGCCTCGGCCACCAGTTTCAGGGCCTCGCTGATGTCGGCGTTCCGGAACCGCGCGCTCGCGAGCGCCGACACACACGACACGAGCTCCGCAGCCATCTCCTCGCGCATGATATCCTCGAGGCTGCGAATCGACGTCACGAAGTGCGTGCAGCGGCGGCGCACCTCCGAGAGCAGCTTCACCGAGTCCGAGACCATGACCGTGGCCTTGCCCGTGCGCTGGATGCGCTCCGTGATCATGTTGATGAACTCCGGGTTCCGGTGCGTCGACAGCAGCAACGACGCGCGCATGTCCGTCACCGACTTCTTGTCGTCGTCCCACACTTGCAAACACCATTTGTCCAGTAGCCGCGACTCCTGCGGGTCCACGCCGTACCGCTCGGGCACGAGCGCCGCGCGTTGCGTGCGCGCAATGATCGCCCGCTCATTGCGCAAGGTCTGGAAGTCCAGGGACATCCCGAACAACACGTCGACAATGAAGTCCATCACAATGCTCAGCACATGCGACGCCTGGGCAAGAAATTCGGGCGGCAGCGGCTCCGTCGTTACGCCACCGGGGTCGCAAAAACAGTGAACCTCGCGCTTCCAGGCCTCGGGATCGCCACAGTCGCAGATGCCGCCGTCCTCCTTGCTGCTGATCTTGACAAACACGTTGTGGCCGACGTGGTCGCGCGGGTTGAAGCAGTACTTGCAAAGAACGCAGGTGTCGTCGAGCCCACAGGTCAGGCATCGGTGCGTCGGCTCGCCACGCTCGAGCTTGCGTCCGCAGGGCCGTCCGGGGTGCGAATGGACCGACACCTCGTCGCCGAGCTTCAGCCACTCGCTGCTCGACAGTAGACACTGATCTCGCGGGTCGCCGTCGAACAGAAGCGACGAGTGCGACCCACACAATTCGCGGAAAAACATCCGGCGCAGCTCTGTGCGCAGCTCGAAAATGCGTGCATGATCGAGCCCGAATTCGGCCGGCATCCGATAAAGACGCCGCTTCAAGTCCATAGGTAGGGTACAAAGTTCGACAGATCTGCGGCCCTGCTAAGTATGGGCTTTTACGAAAGGGAAGGTTTGTTTCAACAACCGGCGTAGTTACAAACCAATGGTGCTGAAGAATTGAAAAACCACGCGAAGTTTATTTTCTGCCTCTAGATTTGGACGAATGAAATTTCAATGAATGCCCTTGCACTCCCTTGCTGAGGCCGAGAAATGCAGCCAGAACCGTATTTGCGAATAAACAATTGAATTTCTCAATGTCTGCACTATTTGGATTTTATTCTCTTCTATAACTACCACTACTTTGAGCCGCCTTTCTGTTTGCCACTGCCCGCCACTTTCCACCGCCACAATTCGCCACTACCCCAGATATGCCATATGCCGGCACAACTCTTGGAAAAAGCACTTACTATGTTAGCCTATACCTGATAGGATAATCGATGTAGCCCTTGGGACCTTGTGAATACCAAGTGTTCATATCGCTCTCCGTCCAGTCGTCATCCGCGCGTCTGATTTTCTCGACCAAATCTGGATTCGCCATAAACGCACGGCCAAACGTGATTGCCGAAGCAATGCCCGATTGCAGCGCGTTTTCAGCATTTTCGCGTGTATATCCCTGGTTCAACACCAGCACACCGTCATAGAGCTCGTTGAAAACACCGTGGAGCTTCGGGTCATCGGGCAATCCACCTAAATCTGATGGGCCCAATTCACGCAGTTCTATAAACGCGAGATCAAGCTTATTCAGTCTCTCGGCTACCTCCATAGCCAGTGACATGGAGTCGCTATCTCTGACGCCGTGAACACAGCCGTTCGGTGACAATCGTAGCGATGTGCGCTCGCTTCCTACAGCCTTCACGACCTCAATCATAACTTCTTCGAGGAATCGCACGCGGTTTCTAGTGGACCCGCCGTATTCGTCGACACGTAGATTTGCACTGTCCTCCAAGAACTGATCGATCAAATATCCATTGGCACCATGGACATGCACGCCATCGAAGCCCGCTCGAATTGCGTTTTTAGCGGCAATTCCGAAGTCGGAAACAACTTGGTTGATCTCAGAGATGCTCAGGGGACGCGCGACATCTGGCTCGAGTTTGCCAGCGTACGTATGAACTGGACTGGGGAATGCCGTTGCCGAACTCGACACGGGTTGCTCGCCGATGTCGTTTGAGTGCGCCGCACGGCCCATGTGGTTCAGCTGAGCTATGATCTTCCCACCTTGGCGGTGGACGGCACTTGTAGTTAGTTTCCATGCCTCGACTTGCTCTTCAGACCAAATCCCGGGCCCGAAGGGCCAGCCTGCTCCTTGAGGACTGATGCTGTTGGACTCAGAAATTATGAGTCCCGCTTGGGCACGCTGCGCGTAATACTCAGCCATTATTGGCGTAGCGACATGATCTCGAGTCGCACGGCTACGCTGACAGGGAGCCATCCAAACGCGATTAGAGGCATCAATTCCTCCAATTCGAAGCGGATCTAGCAAACGCGTCATCTTCTCACTCGATTCGCCTGCGTTGCGGCCAGCTTATGCAGGTGTTAGGCACATATCCCTCCAGAATTAGGGATAAGGGTTATGTTGCTGATCTAGCGCTTGGTGCTATGCATATTCGGGGTTACGCTGCAGGTGATCTAGTGCAGATCAGCATTTTTAGTGCACTAACAGTTCCTTGAATCATTGACTAGTTTATTCTTTTGCTTAACTGAATAATTTGCGAATGGCTCTGAGAATGTCTGGTGAGATCGAAAATGACTAGTGAACATTTCCCTCTCTCTATCGCTCTCATTCAGAGGGGCCTGGCAAGTTTCGCGATGCTGTGGAACCAATTGCGCGAAACAGGGCCAGTCGCACCGATTTGCCCACCTTCGGCTCGAATGCTCGTCCATGAACCTGACTGGTCCGAGTACGCGTAGTTCGTTCCAGTGGAGTAGTCCTCGACATGGATAGACTTCACGGCGTACACGAAGGGGCCCGCCGCGTAGTCGCAAATCCCCCCGGCCCACTCCACGGTGCCGGGCGGGTTGCTCACATCCCCGGCGGCCCACGCACCAACGCGGATGTTCATCGGCGTTTGTGGGTAGTAGTCTGGCCGGTCTGCCGAATGTAGAGTACGAACTAGCTGGTCATCCACGTACCATTTCAGTGCGTCCGATGTCCACTCGATTGTGTACGTCCGGAAGTCATGCGTGACATCCCCACCAACTTGATGGTACTGGCCACGGTCGTAGGTGCTCGTGTCGCCTTTGCTGAAGAAATTCGTCTGTATTTGGTGCGGGTCATTGCCCACAAACTCGATGTCTATTTCGTCCAGGTCGTCGCTCTGAAGCACAACGCTTGAAACAACACCTTGGCCCGGACTCGCTCGCGCAACTACGCTGACTTTGCCAAACATGATGTAGAACTTCGACTGCAATGTGGGACTCGAGCCGCTTCCCGCAACCGTAAACTGCGCCCCTTCGTTCGGATCGTACACAACCGTGGAGCTTCCCGTGCGTTTAAACGACGCAGAGGGACCGTCGTTTGCGAAATTGACGGAAAAGACATCACCAAGCGCTGGATTCGGATCGCATTTGCCTTCAAGGGGATTGCAGTGTGTCCATGTCTGTGCGCTAACAAGAGTGAGAAGTTGTAGAGGTAGCATGGGAGTGCACAAATATCAGATCAGCAGAATCAGTATCACGTAGGGGGCTGGCTTCTTTAGCCTCGCGACGCCACTCCAGGTGGAGAAAAGATGTGGTTCACGGCGAGCTTGATGCTGGCTTATAGCTAAACATTTGGTGATATCATTCATCAGCTTTCTTTTGGCAAGCTAATTCCTCCCGACAAACACGAAATGAACACGCGACTTCAAGAAATCATTATTAACGGTGAGCCCCATAGGTCTCACAGCATGACCACGTCGAGCTTTGTCACGTCTATTGGTCTTTCCATCCTTTTGTGCTTGACATGCTCACTGGCCTTCTCGATCGTGCGCAAACGCCTGAGGTCCGTATATGAGCCCAGAACGTACGTGGTCGCTCAGCACATGCGCCGACCTCCAACCTCCCATGGTTTCTTCAGCTGGCTGCCTGCCACATTGCAAACAAGCAATACTACGATCCTTGGTAGCTCTGGTTTAGACGCGTATTTCTTCCTCAGGTACATTGCCTTCGTGATGTCCCTCAGTGCCGTTTTCGGCTTGCCGCTTCTCTGCATCCTCCTACCGATCCACCTTTCCGGTAATCGCGAAGGTGTTTTCGGTTTGGATCACCTCTCAGCCGCAAACTTGTCGGACAGTCAAGTGACCATGCACATCGCACATCTCATATTCTGCATCATGTTCACTTTCTCGTCTCTGATGATATTTAAATACGAGCTCTTACGCTACTTCCGTATGCGTGCGAATCATATTGTTGCGCAAGGAGACGAATCTCCGGGCCCTGCATCAACAATCCTCGTGAGAAATTTGCACAGTGACTTCCAAACCGAGCAAGATATATGCAGATTCTTCTCGGGGCTGGCATCTTCGACTACACAGGCCGTAGTCCAGAAAGTGTGGTTTAACCGGAATTACTCCGAGCTGCATTCTTTGGTGAAAAAGCGTAACAAAGTCCTTAAGGAGCTTGAGAGGCTGGAATTATGGGTCGTTGAACGTTGCCTCGGTATTGGGTGCTCAGAAGCTACACCCATTTCAAATGGCAACAAGGACGCGCTCATTGTGGGGAATTTATGGCGTGACTACATGACTGAAGCCGATTTGGCGCAAATGAACGGAAGCAAAGGGGCACGGTTGTCCTGGTTGAAGGGAGAGATGAGTCGCTTAAATTCAGAAATCTACCAAATTCAAATTCGCGAAACATCTATGCCGTGCTTGAACTCATGTTTCGTGCAGTTCGATAGTAAGCTGTCTGCATTCATTGCTTCTAGGTCGCTGGGATCTGATGCCTCACTTGGAATCGGCAAAGACGTGTACAACCGCATTCACCCGGCCGACATTATCTGGTCAAATCTCAGTTCTTTGAGCTGGTTTTCATTAGCTGTCTCGTGGATTGCCACTTTTCTCGACTTCGCGCTCATATTTGGCTGGGCGATTCCGATCACTCTGATCAGCATGATGGCCCAGAGCAGCACTGTGGCCGAGGCGATGCCGTCCTTTCGGTGGATGCTTGATACTCCTAAGCTTAGCAGTTTCATGTCCAATGTGATGGCTCCGCTTTTCGTTTCGGCTCTCACGTCACAAGTTCCCAGCATTTTTCGGTTCTTGGCGATGCGCAAGAGATACCCATCCTACATGCGCGTGGAGGCCGATGTCCAAAAGTACTTGTTCATGTTCATGTTCTTCCAGCTCTTCCTGATCGTGACTCTGTCCACTGGACTTCCCGGACTGATGGTGCAGGTGTTGCTAAATACTAGCGAGGGCGCAATCACGCTCGCAAGCAGCCTCTCAAAGGCCTCGACATTTTTCATATCGTACATCATGGCGACGAGTCTGACCACGGCTGGGAACTATCTATTGCAACTTCAGCAGTTGCTTACCACATTGTGGTACAGCTATAGAGAACGCACGCCCCGTGAGCGCTTGGAAAACAAGTGTCGATACTCGACTATTCGTTGGGGCACCGTTTTCCCACTGGTGACCCACATTGGCGTCATTGCTATTAGCTACGCGCTGATCAGTCCAGTGATTATGCTCTCAGCAATTGTCGGTCTTGGCGCATTATACATTGCGTTCAAGTACCGGATCTTGTATTGTAACTTGCCGCGCTGCGTTGCCGACGGCGACTACTATCCAAAGGCCATCTTCCAATTGTTCTCTGGATTCTACTGTCAGCAAGTCTCTTTGCTTGGTACCTTGCTCGTATCGCGACAGCTCGTATTGGCCGTACTGTTATCAGTTCTCATCATCATAACGGTTGTTTCCCAACACCACCTGAACCGTTTGTTTCTCGATCTCTCAACGCGAATTCCGATGAAGCAAAGCACGGATCTGGAGTCGCAAGACGGAGTCGTAGCAATGCAAAATGAGAAGATTGGGAAGAGTGGGTCGCATCAAAGTCCAGATGGGAGGTATAAAGGACCGAGAGCTTCGCCGAGCACTCTAGTGGGCACTCCACTGGAGTCACCACTCAACCAGTCGTCCCTCGGCCCGTCGCCCCAAACAGATAAGAGATTGGTTCAAAGTCCAACGAGTTTCATGTCCTCTATCATCTCGTCTTCTCCATTGCTGAATTCACCTTTGAACGATCTATCTCCACTCACCCCGTGTACCCCGCCTCGTGAGCTGGGCTTCGATGGTGACGGCTGGGCGACTAGTGATGCTCTACAAAGAGCATGGACCGGGATATTTGATACAGTGCTGCCAGATTTCTCGTCGCTGAGCACTGAACAGAAGGCATTTATTTCGTCCCAGCTTTTCGAGCACCCTGATCGGCGGATGCCACGCCCGTGTGTGTGGATTCCACGCGACTGGAAAGGGATTGCGCAGGATCAGATGCTCGAAATGCAAAACCTGTTCTCAGATCTGCGTTGCTCGTGCCACGGTGCGGATTTGGATTCGAATGGTGACATGGTGATTTCCCAGCTGCCGCCAGATTTCGATCCACTTGAGGTAATTAAAATTTAATTTATTTCATTTATTTTAAAGATGCTAGTACCAAATTCTTGGTATGGGAAGTTCCCTCTGTTGAACTCTTTTACATACCTAGCCGCTTCTTTCTCGGTTTAGAATCGGAGCAGAATCGGGTTGCCACCGTATTTCGCCTTACCAATGGGCATGCGCTCTACAGCGAGCTGGTCGTCATCCACCAGATCGAAGTCCCACAAAGTGCGCAGCCGACCTCGTCGCCGTCAACCTTCGACGCACGAGGAACGCCCTTTTTCCCTGTACCACTGCACTAATTCCTAATTCCCCAACTTTATTCTCCAACCTTAATCTCCAACTTTATTCTACAACCTTATTCTCCAACCTTATTCTCCAACTTTGTTACCAAGAGCTTTGTAACAAGGTATTAACGAACCTTATATCCAACTTTATTCCCGAACCTTATTCTCCAACGTTATTATCCAACGTTATTCTCCAACTTTGTTATTCAGAGCTTTGTAAAAAGGTTTACAAACGTTATTCTCCAACCTTATTCTTCAACTTTATTCTCATAAACGTTATCTTCAACTTCTTTATTCGAACCTTATTGTTTAACTTTATTGCCATGACTTTGGATCCCGACTTCAAATGTGCCAGAATTAGAGCTTTAACAAACCATCTTTCTCTTGAATCTCTTACACAGCGACAAAACCTTTCGCTGCAATCCCCTGCGCTCGCTACTTGCCTCGCATATTCACACATTCACCGGAGTCCAACCTTGTTCTCCTACTTCATTCGCCAACTTCATTGAGAACTTGACCTGCTAGACAATGATTATGCGTTAGAGATCCCCATTCTTTTTGTTCACAAATCATGCTCTTAACAATGTCGTATATACTTTCACTACACGAGTTTCTTTGTAATGGATTCAGTTTATTCGACGGGTTTACTGAAGACCCGTAAGCTCCTGCCACTCGCCAATCTTGTACGTACTCCAGCCCGCACCAACGACGGTGGACTGGCGGAGGGTGAGCGGGTAGTCGTACTTGTCCATGATGACCTCAACGACCTGGGTCTTTTCCGAGTTGACGAACTCATCGTTGGCCGCGAGCTTGTAGAAGTCCTCGAAGGTCTCGACGCGGTAGTTCTCGATGTGGTCCTTGTCACCACCGAACACCTCGAGCAGCTTCGTCCACTGCCAGTTCGGCGGGATATCGTTGTATCCCTGGTTCGGGCCCCAGATGCAGCGCTCAATCGAGTATCCGCTGTTGTTGATGAGGAACATCGTCACAGGAAGCTTGTGGCGCACTATCGAGGCGAGCTCCTGGATCGTCATCATCGACGAGCCATCACCCTCGACAAGCCGCACGCGCTTGTTCTTTTTGCTCGTCAGCTTCTTGCCCAGGGCAGCACCGAATGCGGCAGGAAGGGCCATGCCAATAGATGAGTAGTAGTACTGCGCGAAGTAGAAAGCATCGCGCGGCAGCTTCAGGGCGCGAGAGCCGTACTGAAAAGTACCGACCTCGGCAACGAGCGTGTCCTCGGGCAAGAGGATCTTCGACAATACGGCGGGGAGACCAATCTGGGTGATCGGGCCGCTAAGCACGGGCTCAAGGCCCTTGACTGTCGGCGGCGTCTGGTCGACGAACTCGCGCGGCGTCGCCGGAAGACGCGAGATGACGCGGTCCAAGACGTGCTTGAAGTGTACACCGTCGTAGTTCTTGCCGAACACACGCGCGTAGAACGCGTGCACAATGATGAGCTTCTCATCCGGGATTTCACGGGACATCGAGCCCGAGTTGAAGTCGGAGACGTGGGTACCAACGTTGAGCACGAAGTCGCTCTCTTGCTCGACGGCCTCGGCAATACCGGGGAACGAGACGTGGCCGTTGTAAACACCGACAAAGTGCGGGTGCGTCTCGTCGATCGACGAGCGGCCCAAGAACGTCACGTAGCCGTACGCACCAGTGCGGTCCAGGATCTCGTGCGACTGCTTCTGAAGCTCGAAACGAGAGGCAAAGGCATCGTTCAACAATACGGGGCGCTTCGAGTGCGCGAAGGCATCAACAATGGCGTCAACAACGCGGTCCGTGTCCGGGTGCACGGGGAAAGCGCTGTCGAAGGGCTTGCCCAAGTACGAGCTGTCGACAGTGGCGCCGACGATATCGAGCGGCACAAACAAGGTCGCAGGCTCCTTGTTACGGAGGACCTTCGTGATGAGCTCCTCGATCTGCTGAGGCGCGCGGCGCGGGTCCCACAGCTTCTCGCAGACACAGCACAGCGGGTGGCTCGCCTTCTCGTAAGCCGTGTGGTCGTTCGGCTTCAGACCGTGCGGGGCCGGCGAGTGGTGGAGCAGGATCTGCTCGTCCTGAGCGAAACGCGGCGACTGACCGACAATGTGGATCAGAGGCACGTTCTCGGCGCTCGCACCGCTAACACCGTTGATGGCGCTCAGCTCACCGACACCGTACGTAGTCACCACAACGCCGGGGACGTTCGCCTCACGTGCGTAGCCATCGGCAGCATAGGCAGCGTTGAGCTCGTTGCACGTGCCGACCCATTCAAGACCCTCGATGTTGTAGATGTGATCAAGGAGCTTCAGGTTGAAGTCGCCAGGCACGCCGAAGATGTGCTGGGCGCCCATGTCCCGCAAGCGCTGGAAAAGGTAAGTGCCCAAGGGTAGTTGTCCAGTCATTGAGGTTGTTGAAGAATCTGGTTGAATTTAGTTATTATGTAGATAAAAGCCACCGGTTGCAGATTTATATATTAATGGCTCTAACGGTCGGCGAGCTAGGGTTCGCGTAGAAGGACGAACCCTTCCTGCGATACACGAACCCTCGTCTCTGGCGAGAGCATGTTAGCAACTGAATCTAAAAGGGCATACGATACGAAGACCGGAGCGAGAGAAATGAAATTTTTGCACACGATAAGTTTAAAGGCTTAAAGCTACCATGCCCATTGTATTATTAATTGAACGGATGGCTCAAACACCGTCAACGAGCGACTTGTGACCGCTCGTATTGCTGTAAGTGGGGGTTAAGGGTGGCTCATATCGTATACAGATGCAAGGGCATGGAGTAAACCGTTGACAATGTTCCAATGCAACGCGTCCATTTACACGGTTTGAAATATTCTGACTCTTGTCAGAGACTGGGGAATTGTGAAAAAAACTCCCCGAGTGTTGCCACATTGGGTGGAATACTGCCGATGAATGTCCTCGTTGTCGTATGTTGGCGCTGAAAGCCAGGGCTAGAATCTATGACGTAGCCCTGCAAAAACGAGTTTTTCCGGTATCATCCGATCGAGGCGAAATTTCACTGATGCCTACCATCTGCGACGCCTATAATTGGGAGCCGATCGTGTGATCTGCGCACAGTAATCATAGTACAGGTCGTTATTCGTAAAAGAAACGCGTTTGAAACCTCACATAACGACCACATTGAAGTCCTCTTACCAGGGTGGCGAGTTCCTAACGCGACTAGTCTACTCAAACTGTTCGAGGTATATGTCTTGTCTTTCCTAGTTAAGTACCGCGTATAAATTTGCACTGCTTAGCTCCGGTATCGGCGCGTCAATTACACTATTTCGTGCCCGTGCATTGCACGTGCCAGTGGCGCTTATTTGGACGAATGACGTACTTTGAGCGTCATGACGTTAGAGGCACTCAGATGTAACGTCCAAAGCCGAGGCAAATGGCTAACATAGATACGATCTGCATGGCCTGATATACATGGCCTCTCATCTCGAATTCAGCGGCCGTGCGGGATCAGTGCCTCATACATTTTCTTATCCAATAGCAACAGCAGCTTCATCGCACATATATACATATATATATATATTGTCATCGAGTTTTCACTGTGAAATCAGCTTCCAGGCTCTACTTATTTCACGTCTGGTCATGGCACTTGGCAATCTTAAAAAAAAATTCTATTTGGGCCGACCTAGCTTGACCCGCTAAATTACTTGCAATCTTTTACCTGAGCCAGTGATCGCAAGCTCACGTTACGCATCTTGCCGTCAGCGCGCCGTCCGTAACACAGTCGGGCTCACACGTGATTCCCTTCTTCCTATGAGCCGTGATTCACCTGCTGCGAAGCGCGTGCTGAAATCGCTGATCACGCTCGATTCGTATGAGCCAGAGCTCTCCGACAACCTTCAGAATGAGCAACTCTGGAACGAAATGTCCCCCCATGAGCAGGCCGAGAAGACAAGAAACGAGGCCGCAACTCCAGCTGTGAGTGACGACGAGAGGGCATACGACAGCGACACAGAGAGCGATAAGGACAGCGAGCAGGCGCGCAAAAGAAAAGAGGAATTCGAGGCCGCTGAGGCCGAGCGAGACGCGGCCCTTCCTGAACAGTACCGAAAATTCCGGCCGAGGGGCTACGGATTCAAATTGCCGCCTAAGGATCGGCCCGTCCGGATCTATGCGGACGGCGTCTTCGATCTGTTCCATTTGGGCCACATGAAGCAGCTCGAGCAGGCGAAAAAGGCGCTCCCGAATGTGGAAATGGTCGTTGGCGTGCCTAATGACGAGCTCGTGCACAAATATAAAGGTTTGACCGTGCTGACCGACAAGCAACGATACGAAAGCCTCCGCCACTGCCGTTGGGTCGACGAGGTGATCGAAGACGCGCCATGGGAGGTCACGCAGGAGTTTTTGGATGAGCACAAGATCGACTACGTCGCGCACGACGATGCGCCGTACGCCGGTCCAAACGGACAGGACGACGTGTACAAGTTCGTTAAAGAAAGGGGCCAGTTCCTGACGACGCAACGCACGGACGGCATTTCAACTTCAGATATCATCACGCGCATCGTCAAGGACTATGACCTGTATCTCATGCGCAACTTCCAGCGCGGTGTTTCGCGGAAAGAGCTCAATGTGTCGTGGATGAAGAAAAATGAGCTCGACATCAAGCGGCACGTCAACAAGTTCCGCAAGTCGTGGAAACACAACCTCGAAAACACGACGCGCGATTTGTACGCAGACCTGCTTGCCTACGCACTGAATGCGCCAGCCAATTCGGTCGTTGGCCGCGCAAGAGATTGGGTCTCTAGACGTTTGGGAGACGAGTCGCCCGGGCCCGAGGAAGGCACGAAAAGGAGAAAGATCGCAGCTCCCACGAGCTCGGCGAATGCCAGCCCGGCGGGGACGAGCCCGGCGGAGACGAGCCCGGCGGAACTGGAGCAGTAAGTCGAAAAGAATTGTGCATTCTGAAAAGTTTTTTCTTAATTACATCAATCTAATTATTCCCTCATTAGACATGGTCATCAACCCCCGTATGCAATCGAATTTTCAAACCCGAATATATTGAATGTCCGAGGTGGTGTTCAGCGTAGCCGACCCATATTACGATCAAATTGCGCAAGGAATTAAGACTGTGGAGTTCCGTCGTCGCTGGAGCCTTTCGTCGTCCACGGCGTACATATACCGAAGCGGGAAGAAACGGCACATATGCGCCTACATAGAGCTCGGCGCGCCAGTCAAAGGTACGGCCGCGCTGATGAAAAAGATCGCTGAGGAAAAATCACCGTGTAGTGCCCCAGGAATAGCCCGGTATCTCCCGCAGGGCGGTTGTGCAATGCCTATAAAGAGGTTTGTCGAATTCGAGCCTATCCCTCTCGACGAGATGCGCGCTCGCGGGGTACATCCGCCGCAACAGTTCATTTATTTGCACAGGTACCCGGCCTTGCAGTCTTTGATCTACGAGCGCACAGCAAATTGTCCGACACTGATTGGGAAGAATGAGCCAGAGACGGTCGAGGACGGAAAAAGTGACATGAACCGTGAGATTAAACAGCAATAATGTAGCCTGGCTGGAAGGAATTGCGATCTTAAAGTTACGGCTCCTCGCAGTCCAGGTAAATATGATTTATGACTGAACGACTCTTTACTGAATATACGGATATACGAATCCATCGTGTTCGATTCTGCTTATTCTGCTCAGAAAGAATTTCATCGCGAAGCACGGTCAGATAGTAAGTATCTGCTATGGCGGTCTGCATCATTTAAGTACATAGCGGATAAATCCAAGTCGAAAGTGACTCAATTAGCCTCGAAAGTAAGACGCGCTTAACCCTTGGTAGAGCGCTTGAATATGGGCAGGGGCAGCGGCAGCTAAGCGTCGAAATAATATAAATCCACGAGTATCATCAGTGTATCAAATAAACTTAATACCAGATTGTCCTTAGTGATGTCCGAATTCCAGGCTCTTTTCACTAAGGCTGTACATGGCGATGCACGTGCTGATGCAGATCTAGATGTAGCTCCATCGATGCATCCGACAACGATCCAGCTATACGGCCCTCCTTCCGAGTTGGTCAAAGCTGGAGAGCCCGTGACAAATGAAGCCGATGTGTACTCCCGTGAGAGTAACTACAACTGCCGCCGAGTCGAGGCCGCACTTTCGGGGCTCCTTGATGGCTACGCTATTGCCTACAGCAGCGGGCTCGGCGCTTTCCACGCCATATTGCTACGGTTTGCCCCGAAGCAGCTGTTCATTGGCGATGGCTATCACGGATCGCACGGCGTTGCTTCTCTTGCCGAGCGGATGGGCCTCAAAGTCCGCGGGCTGGAGCAAGTTGAGGAGCTCGCCAAAGAAGGTGACATTGTACACCTCGAGACTCCGGTGAATCCGACAGGAATCGCGTTTGACATCTCGCACTATGCTAGTCTTGCACATGCCAAGGGGGCTAAGCTCAGCGTCGATGCGACGTTTGCGCCCCCGCCGCTCTCGCGCCCATTCAAGTTTGGCGCCGACGTTATAATGCACTCTGCGACGAAGTATCTTGGAGGCCACTCAGACATTCTTGCCGGTGTGCTGGTCACGCAGGATGCGCAACTGGCTGCGGACTTTAAGGCCGATCGTGTGTTCGCAGGCTCGATTCTGCAGGCCTTTGAGGCCTGGCTTTTGCTCAGATCATTGAAAACGTTTCCGCTGCGACTGAAACAACAGTGCGAAAATGCGCAAGCGATCATCAAGTTCCTCAACGACACAGACCTTCCTAAGCTCAAGAAAATATATTCAGCCAGCCTCCAGACAGAACCGTTTGTCGCGGAGCAGCTTCCCCTGGGTGGGTCTCCGACGTTCGCCATCGAGGTTACGGACGAGGAAACGGCGCGGTATTTGCCATCACAATTGACCCAGTTTTACCACGCGACATCGCTCGGATCCGTGCATAGCGTCATTGAGTGGCGCGCTCTTTCGGACTCGACTGTGGACCCAAAACTGCTGCGGCTCACGATCGGGATCGAGAATGTCAGCGATCTCATCGCGGATCTGAATAATGCTCTTTCTTAAATCTAAATAGTATGAATGCTATGTATATAATTCGGGCCGGTAGGCCTCAGTGTGAACTTTGCCATTGAAAGTATGGGCCCAATTGCTGAACCCGCCGCTCAAGACGTAGACTTTCGCAGATGTTCCGTTAGCCGACGAGCTGTTCGCGAAATATTGAGCACAGCTCGGGCCACGCTGTTGCGAATACTGACAATGGAACACAATGCGGTCGTTTGGAAGCCGCCGGATATCGCTAACTCTCTCGACAAACTCGGCACTGGGCACATTGATTGAGCCCTTGATGTGGCCGCCGATATGGTCATCATCACGCACGTCCACGACGGCCGGCGGGTTCGAACTATCTAGCCAATTCCGCAGAGTCTGGGGGCTGATCCGTTCAATGAGCTCGACCATACCTATGCTTCTGATCTTGGGCATGGGCGTCGCGAGCCATTAGTGCACGGCAGATCTAAGAAGCATCGGCGTAAAAAGAAACGACAATGACAAAAATAATTATGCTAAATACCAATTAGTTTTTCTGCTTCTTTCGCATGACGCCCGCCGCTTTTGCTGCTCGTTTGCTGCCCATATTCGGGTTCTGTACAACCGAGTGGTAGAAGTCGTCTATAGTCGATTGGTCGAACGCACGCTGCGTCTTTTCGAGCAAATCATGCCGCTTGGCCTCCTGGACAACCGGCAGCAAGTTCCCGTCTGTCTTCTCCCGATCCCAGCCGGCTGTGGCTTGCATGAACCGGCGCAACCCGTCCAAATCTGGCGCGCCCCACCGAAATTCTTCGGCATTCGAGTCAATCGCGGGATGCAAGTACGCGTCGACAATCGCCTGGTTCGGGAAATCGTCCGGTAGATACAGCTTGGTTTGAAAATTCTTCATTAGCCTGCGCTTCAGTGGCGTGTCCAGAACAGTTTCGTCGGGGAATCGCTGCGCGTTTCGCCACCACTCAGCAAACGTTTTCAGGTCGCCAAATTCGGCGAGAATCTCGACTCCCGTCACCGGTCCAATGCCGAGAACGCCGTCCGTATAGTCACTGCCCAGCAGAAATGCGAGGTCAATCATGTTCCGTCGCGAAAGCCCTAGTCGGTTATGAATACGCTTGGTCGAATAGAATTCGACGAACCGTGCTTGGCTGAACATGTTCCTGTAGACTTTGGCGTCATTCTCAAACAGGAACGTATCGCCATCATCGGTAACGACCCCGTCGACCAGCTTGAGAGCGTGCAGTTCTGCGCATTGAGCCTCCGCCTCAGCAGGAGCAGTCACATACGGTATTCCGAACAGCTGGAGCAGCTCCTGGCATTCTTGAATCATCTCGGTCGAGACATTGTCAGCGTCCTTACTCGCCTGGGTGAACTGGCTGCGCAGCGTCTTGATCTGAGCTTCGTATTCCTGTTCTTTCTCCCGGGACCACTGTTGGTTATTCTGGCTCGCAAGCTCCTTAGCAAACCGCTCGTTTTCTTCGGCCTCAGCAATCAGCATCCCGGCGATATCCTCGTCCTCTTCCTCGGCCTCCTTGGCGTCTTCGTTCGCACGCTCCATTTCTTCTGCTGAAACGGGAGCCTCGACACGGTCCGGTAGATCAGCATTCGTTTCAATGCGTGTCCCTGAGGCTCGAACTGACTTAGACGGTGCCGTGCTCACCGGCTCTGTGGGCTCAACAGCGTCTTCAACCAACTTGCCTTCTACTCTTTCTTGGGGGATTTCTTGGGGGATTTCGTGTGGGATTTCTTGAGGGATTTCGTGTGGGATTTCTTGAGGGATTTCGTGTGGGATTTCTTGAGGCTCGTTTGGTCCCTCGTGAGATTTCTCTTGAGCATTTTCAACTTGAGGCTCCTTTTGAGGCTTTTCAACTCCTAGAGGCTCTTGAGCCTTTTCCACTTCTCTCTGCGGCTCCTGAGCCCTTTCAACCTCTTCTTGAGGCTGTTGTGCTTCCTCTTCGAGCCCATCTGACTCTTCAGGCTCTTCGTAATCCAAAGGCACGAAATGTTCGGGCTGAACTTCATTTATTCGCATTTCTTGGAAGTCGCTCTGACCGCTGAACCATTCAGGGACGTGTTCCTCATCAGCGCTTTGCTTGCTCTTCTTTTCATGCTGCTTCGAAGCAACCTCAGCAATCTCGTCACCCTCATTATCGCTATCCAACGAGTACATCTTGTCAAAGATTCTCTGTCTCGTCAGGCGTGCCTCAAAGCCGAAAATCTCGTCCAAGTTCGGCCGCGACTCCGAATCGTTAGCAGCATCCACGCTAGAGCCAGGCTCTGGCTCAGTGGTGAACTCAGGCGCAACCACTCTGTCCTCTGAGCCCTGACCAGCCTCTTCGGCCTCTGGACTAATGTCGACGTCCTCGAATTCGTCTTCGCTTTCCTCGCTTGCCTCCTTCTCGCTTGCCTCCTTCTCGCTTGCCTCCTTCTCGCTTGCCTCCTTCTCGTTTGCCTTTTTCGTGCCTACCTCGCTCGTGAAAGGCTCGTTTTTCACTTCTTCCCCTTTTTCGACGTCCTCTAAACTTAGACTGTATCCCTGGTCCGTCTTCTTTAAGAAATACTCCTTATTTTTCTCTCCACTGACTCTGCGCGTCAGGTCTTCCTCCATTCCCATTAAATTGATCAATTTCTGAGTGAAGAAATTGCGCTGCGCGACACGATTGATCTGGAACTTCGAGAATTCCATACTGTCTGGGAACATTTCGTTCAGCTCCTCGGCACTGTATCCCATACGCAGCCGGGACTTCGTGCGCGCAACACTCAGCAATTGGTACTGCGTTTCGGGCGGAAGCATTTCAAACTCACGCGAGTGGAAGTCGACTAAAGAGGTATCAATGAATCCGGCATGCGCTTGGTCGGTGAACTGGCGCGAGTACTCTTCCAGTTCCTCTTCACTGAGCAAACGCTGATCATTCGACCTCACTGCAGCCATTGAGCTCATTTCGGGCAGATGATACTGGTCTGTGGGGACAAAAGGAGTCGATTTAACTGGCTCTGAAGAGCCACTAACGAGGTCCTCGAAGTAGACAGCGTCTTTAGGCACGCTTCCAACGACCTTAATTCCCTGGTTGCTTGCCGTATTCGGGACGGCTGTTCCAGCGGCTCTCTGCAACTGTATCGTCAGCAGCTTGTTCGCTGCAGACCTTGCTGCCTGCTCCCTTGTGAGCCTTCGTTCGCTGCGTCTTGATGTCGTCATTTTCTTCAAAACCGGCGCTGCGCCATCGAACACAAACACAGGCTTGATTTCAAAGAATATCAGTTTACAGATCCGCCTGAAAAAGCCAATTATGTGCGCGGCGACCATGACAGTGCCCTTCGGATCGCGCATGGCTTTGAGGAAGTGGTAGATCCAAATCGAGGCGTCAATTGCCAGAGTTTTACCGCGGAGCGCCTCGAGTTTCACGGGATCGGCCGTCGGCTCGAGGATTTTCCATAGCCCGTGTACTCCCATCCTCCGTAATCAGCAAGTGGCGGCAATCGATGCGCGGCGCAAATGCTAAGTCAAGCTCCCCTCGGACCCTAAAGGCGAAATTTCAATTTGGCGGAGTCGACTTGATTGCTCTGCGCACGCTCGATAACTAATTGCCAATTCTGCTCGGAGGGCTTTCTCTGAGGCACAGAGACGACTTCAAAAATGTTCGAGCAAAAGGCTGCTGTGCTTGACCGGATCCTTTCTCTCAAAGACTATTCGCCGTTTATTTTGATCTGTGACACTTTGGCTCAAACTAGCGACTACCTAGTACAAGAAAT
Organism: Starmerella roubikii; assembly: GCA_030584945.1. Classification (NCBI taxonomy): domain Eukaryota; kingdom Fungi; phylum Ascomycota; class Dipodascomycetes; order Dipodascales; family Trichomonascaceae; genus Starmerella; species Starmerella roubikii. Next base: position 17,503 of record JAJMCC010000051.1, on the reverse strand, counting down.
CGAACATCGGCGTAGCCGTGAAGTGCTCTATCTTCATGGGCTTGAACACGAGCAGAACCCGGCGCAGCTCATCCAAAAGAATATCCAATTAAACCGGCCGGTCATTGGGCTTGTTCACACAGACTTGCTGCCGCACCAGCACTCGTACGCGCCGCACGGGCTGCCGCTGCTCGAATTCATGGCGACGAGTGTCATTAAAGTGATTCCCCATGCCGACGCGCAGCAACGGCTAGCCGACGACGCGAATGCAGTGTTTGACTTCAGCGGCAAGCTGTACAACCGTCCTCAATTCCGCGTGACTATCGACCACCGGCGGAAAACCGGCCGGTCTTTGTCGGCTGCTTTTGACATAGACGCCGAGAAACACACGTCTCAATTTGTGAGCCCACAGGTTGTTGAGGAGTCCATACCGGAGAATCTCACGACATTCAATTTATCATTGAACGAAAAACAGCGCCAGAACCGGGAAAGGCTGGAAATGCCGTACATGGAAGCGCAGAGGGGCCCTGAAGGCGGTGGGGCGATTGTGTACCAGTTCGAGAAGGACGATGATTGGGATGAAGAGGACCCGTATGAGGACCCGTTTTAATGTGCTAATTTGGGGACTAGTTATTTATTATTGTATTGCAGCATATGTACGGCATCCAAAAGATTTCATGCCCGATTTAGGCCGGTCTCTTTCCTGCTTACTGGATATACCTGTCTCGTGCGTGACCACCGAGGGTACATGGATCGAGTGCGGCCGCTTCTGAACTCGTCCGCGACGCGCGACAAAGTGCAGGGATTGCGCAGCGTGCTTTCCCAAGTCGCCGAGGGTGACGCCTCGTCGGCCGTCTACTTTGCCGATGTCGTGAAGCTTGTTTTCGAGCGGGATCTCGAGGTCCGCGAAATGGCCGCGTCGTACCTCATCATGTTCTCGCATAACGAGCCTGAGCTCACGCTCATGATCGTCAACGCTGTTCAGAAAATGCTGAGGGACACGTCCGCCGTCGTTCGCGTCCAGGCCTTGCGACTGATCTCCGCTCTTCGAGTGCCAACAATCGTGCCCATTGTCGTGCATCTCATATCCGAAGTCATGAACGACCCGAACCATCTCGTGCGCGCCGCGTGCTTCCAGGCGATCGGCACTTGCTACCAGATCGACCCGTCTCTGGGACCGGAGCTTCTGGAGATTCTCGGTGAAATGCTGAGTCTACCGAGGCAAACCCAGGGTGATTTCATAGTTGCCGGGTGGGGACTGGCTGTGTTGGCCATGAACTGGCCGCAGCGAATCGATTTGCTGCACGGCTGCTTCCGCGTCTATGTGCCGCACCTAGTCGAGTTTGACGAGTGGTGTCTCGTGTCGTTCTTGCCGATGCTTGTGAGATACTGTCGACACTACTTGGCGCCGCGAACGCCCGACGTCGATCTGCTGATTGAGTCAGTAAAACCCCTGTTGTACAGTTTGAACACGGCAGTCGTTGTAGAGGCGGCTGCAGTACTCCTCTACTGCGAAGCACCGCAGCTCGAGGACGTGGTCGAGCGACTAGTTAATTTGCAGCACTCGGCGCTCGTGTGGTCGTCCCTCGTGTCTTTTGCCAGCCAACGGCCGGACCTATTCAGTAAGCACCGTACCCGTATCATTGCCGAGAGCAGCACATCTCACGACCCGTTCAGCCGCATCGCGGCTCTGAAAATAGCGCTGCTCTGCACAGAGCAGGAACTCTCGAAGCAAGAGCTCTCGCTTCTCCAGTTCTGCTGTGTAGCCTGGTCCGAGGATTTGGAGAGCTTGAGGGCGAGCATGAGCTGCATTGCTAGCCTTGTTGGCACGAGCCTCGTCGGCAAGACTACGAGCTGGCTCGTGGGCCTCGCCACAGACCGGAACCAGTCGCCACAGCTCATTTCCGAAAGTCTCATGGCTCTGAGAGTGCTCGTGCAGCAGAACAGCGATAAAGAGAAGGCCGTGCCGCTACTACGCAAAATGATCGCAATAGTTCTCGGCAACAAGACGCTGCTCCCGCTCGCGAAGGCGACCATTGTGTGGCTCGTAGGCGTGCACACGCGGCAAATCCCGGCGGAGGCCACAGAAATGCTGAGACAGCTACTCGCCGACCCGGAATTCGCCTTGCAACCGGAGGAAGTGAGAGCCCAGACGATCGAGCTTGCTGCTAAGATCAACACGGCCTTCAAAAACGATCCGTCGAAGTTCGATGCTAGAGTGCCGAAAATGTTTGGCTTTGCTCTGCAACTCGCGAAATTCGACGCGAATATCGATATCCGCGACCGTGCGCGGATGTTTGAGACGCTCGACAACGCAGACAATAATATGGCTACTTTGCTCCTGCAGACGGCACAGCCGAACCCGAAACTGTTTGGTATTGCTGGCTCGGCCGCGTTTACTATCGACACTCTCAGTGGATATTTTGGCCGACCGATGGACGGCTATGTGGCCCTTGAAGATTGGACGACGAATCCAAGTCCAGATGACTGGAGAGTCGTGAAGATTGGCGAAAAGAAAGAAGAGGCTGAGGTGACGAAGACTGTAGAGAGCAAGGCTGTGGAGAAGGTGAAAGGCATGTCTCTTGAGGAGTTCCTCGATCCTAAGTCAAAGCTCGAGAATAACTCAGGAGAGTCTAGCGCTGACTCGGACGCAGAATCTGAGTCCGGGTCCGACTCTGACGCGAAGTCGGAGGACCAAGAGGAACGGGATAAAAGCAATCTTCTAGATTAGTTACATTAAATAAACTCGTCGCGCACGTCACAGTCTCTCCAGGGACTCGGCACGTCTACCGGATACATTGGCACGGCGCCATCCTTGTACATGGCATTCCACATCTCCCAGTAGACGTTCCGTACTTTTCTGGCCGGATGGAACAACCCGGGCCACAAGTACATAACAAAGACAGACACGCCGACTACTTTGCGAATCGCGTTGATCGCCTCTAGAACGCGATCGATAACGTGCGGCGATGTCTCAAATATGCTGGGCAAAAGCTCGTTGAGGAAGTGGATGAATGTCGCCTCCAATCCCGCTCCAATGCTAGCCTCGGCCATGCTACGAATAATCGAAGCCGCCGTTTGTCTGTGCACTTGATTAGAGGTTAAGAGCGCATCATCGAGAAGCGTCACGAGCGGAGCCACGTACGGCGAGCAGTTGTCAGCGAATTCGAACATGAAGGCCAATGTTTTCAGCACACCATGCTGGACAACAGTATCGCCCTCACTGTACTCCTGCATGAGCACAGGCAGTATCGTAAAGGGCCCCGTTTCTGCGGCCACGGACGCGATGGCTGCCGCAGTTGTGATGCGGAACTGGCGGTCTGAGGATTTCAGGTGACTCACGAGCGTTGAAACAACGTAGGTCGGTCCAATGACGACGGAGATCGCCGCGAACGCCGCAGTGGCGTCGAACCGGATGCTCTGTCTATGCGACTTCTGCAGCTCTAAAAGCTCAAAACAAACGTGCATCCACTCGCGCGCAGGCACGGCCTCGCCAGCATGCTCCGCCAAGCTTCTCATTAGTTTGATGCAGTAGTCCTGGACTTTCTCGTTGCGATTACGCAGAATGGGCGATACGCGCGTGATGATCTCACCAATACTTGGCTCGAACGATGCTGGATCCTCATGCTTGAAAAGTGCGTTCAAAACTCCGTTCAGAGATGCAATGACCTCCGCCAGCGCCTCGGGATACTGTTCTCCCAGCTCTTCATAGAGCAGCGGTAGCACATGCCTCAGTTGTGTGACATTCAAGAGATCCACAATGCCGCCCAAGATTCGCAGCGCGTTTTCTCGGACCACGGGTGACGGGTGCTTGTCTCTTTCTAGAAGGGCCGTCATCAGCTGCGGGTGCGCATCGACCTTGCCGAGGCTATGCATAGCATTCACGACGGCATGCACTGAGATCCTCTCCTTACGAGCTTCTTCTTTGGCAGTGTCTGCCTTCGATGTGTCGCCAACCTCGACTATTCCTTCGTCTTCGTGGTCGTCCCCATTGGGCAGCGCAGACAAGAGACTGTCGACAAACCTCCTCTCTGTCCTTCTATCTAGTACAATATGCACCTTGTTCTTGAGTACACGCGCGACCAGGCGAAGCGCCAAATCACGCATGCGCGGGTCATCATTAACGAGGACGTTCGCATCGACCACAGCTTTGACAGTTAACGACGCGTCGATGGGCAAGTCCGACGTAGTGTTTAGCGCCGTAATTGACACGCGCTCGACGTAAGTATGCATGAAGTTCTCAAAAATTTTGTTGAGTAGGGAAACAACCGATTTCTCTTCCACAAAGGGTGCGCACCGGCTACTGATGGCAAGAGCCTGCGCGTTCTCGTCGCCGAAGCTGAAACTGGTTACTACCGCAAGCACTGGGTCGGCGATTTCTCTGCTCCTGTCTCCGGCGGTCGCGGCAATCGCCGCAAGGCTCCTGAGGTACGCCATCATTGGCCGTCCTTTCCGTTTCCGCGCGCCAGACCACAGGCTCGGTAACACAGGCTCGAACGCCGAGAAGCCGCGCGGCGCCGCATGGTCGGCCAGCGACGTGAGGGCCGAGTTCGCAGCATTGCTCAACGCGGTCTCTGTTACTGGTACAGAGCAGCAGAGCACAAGCTCGGGCAACGACGGCAGCCACAATGTGACATACGTCGGGATGTTCTGAATCACTACCAGTCCCAGCTGGCAGACCACATGATTAACATCCTTGACGAGGGTCCTGATAAATGGCACGATGATGGGAAGACCGAAAGTCTGTGCACAAATGGCTAGGAAACTCGCATTTTTGGACAGGTCCGCGATTTGCGAGAACGAGGGCCGGAGAATCGTGAGAAACATCTTCAGACCAATCAATTGCGCGATATTGGCCAGCAGCTCGTCACCCGACCGGTCTTTCATCCGCCTGACGTAGTTGATCAGGTCTGGCGCGACTTGAACAAGCGGGGACACGCTGCCTAGCCTGGGCTGGACCCGGAGTATTCTGACGAGGAAATTCTCGAGCCGCGACTGCTCGATTTCCTCCATGGGCTCGTATAGCATGCTTAATGTACTCTGAATAACTGATTTCGCATCCTTGGATAGCGAAAGATCTTTAGCTGTGGACTTCCGGAGCGGGGCCGGCCCGCTCCTGATTTTGAGGAGTTTTGCACTGTAGTCTGCATCATTCTCGACGTCTTCGAGAAATTCCTGGAGGTAATCTTTATCAACGGCCGCGTCGTTTTCCTCCATTGCAGATTTCTAGGGCAAACGGTTGGAGAATATGGCCATTTTGGAGTTCATCGATTCCGTGCTCCATTTAGTGCTAGCGTCCGTTTGCTGGTACTCATACCGAGCAGTCACAAGCCTGCAGGTAGAGGTCCAATCGAAGGTCGACCGGGCAGCAATTGCGCTCGTAATATGCGGACTCATTTCTCTGGCGTCCGCAGGCCCGTGGTTCTCGATCTCACAGCATTTCTTGTCGTTGACGGCAGTTTTGCTGATTCTCGTGGTATACGCAGCCTGGTCACTAGCCACCTCTGAGACAGGCATTTTTTCGGGGAACATGTCCGACGCGATGTACTCGGCCTTCTTCCGTATTGCCTGGTGCCTCACCATCGCTGCCGTACAGTTTTGGCTAAATTGTGTTTGTGAGGCGTTCCAGGATGCTGTGATTGCCGCCGAGTTGAAGTCAGAGAAGGAACTGCGCCAGCAACAAAAGCAGAAGACTCACAAAGCGAGCGCGAAGCAAACCCGGAAGGATATTTAGAGATATTACTTGCTCGGAACCTCGCTGGAATTTCGAACCATATGTAGACTACAGTTATCTCAATGTCATACGACACATGACTAGTAAGGTCATACAATGTCTATGAAGGCCATACAACACACTAATCAAGGACGCATGTAGTAAGATCGACAAATGTCTGCAGAACCTATCATTTCCTAAATACATTATCACCACTACTTTTTTAGTGTTTTCAACGTCAGAACACTGCATCCTGTAGTAACCTCGCTCTCCACATACTCTAGGAACACGCGTGTGGGTTCGGTTACGATATGCTGGGGCTCCTTTTAGCGGCGCAGCTATGCGCCTGCGGATACGTAGAGAACCTGCGCATCCGTCCTTTAGTCCGCGAGAACGCGTTGGCCACCTTCGACTTCGAAATGAGCCAAAACGCGCCGCAGGGAAGCGTGCAGACCTATACGTTGTTCCCGCGGTCGCTGGGCCAGATAATGGACGAAAGCCAGACAGAGGAGCTCCATTTGCGCTTCGGACAGGGCTGGTGGGACTCAGAAGATTGGAACATGCTTCCTGAACACGGTGCGCTCGCTGGCGGGATCGGTGTCGAGTTGTGGGCGTGGATCGCCGGGGCGAACGAGGCCGAGGCCTGGGAGAACTGGCGCAAGCTGACCCACTCGTTGGGCGGGTACTTCTGCGCATCGGTGAACTTTATCGACGAAAAAGTGACGACGTTTCCGAGCGAATTGATCCACAAGCCTTGGGGTAGCGTGAACACGTCGCAAACATGGTTGATGCGCGGCGCCCTGCCCGCAGAGCCGATCTGTACGGAGAATCTCACTCCTTTTTTGAAGCTGCTGCCGTGCCGCGGCAAGGCCGGAATCTCGAGCTTGTTAGACGGCCACTCGCTGTTCAGCTCGCGATGGCAGAGCATGAGCGTCGACGCGTGGAGTACGAGCGGCCAGTTCGTGCTCAAACAAACGGTCAGCAACGTCGTGAACACGAGGCTCGAAGGCGCGCTGCCATTCGCTACGGATCTCGACGATCTTCTGTGCGAACAGAAGCCGTGGTCACGATCGGGGACGTGCTTCCCGAGGGACCCGACAAGGGCGAGCTATTCGCTGAAGAAGCTGTTCGGTAGAGAGATTGTAGGAAGCTGTCCCACGGCGGAGAAGTCGGTCGTCACCTTTGATGCGCCGGCGAATTGGGCCGTCGACGGCGACTACGACACGCGCGTAATCCCCGTACTCGGCTCAATGGATCTCAAATTCTCTACAGAGGACTCCACTCAAGTCACGGAGACGGCGAAGCCAGACTTGTCTCTGGACCGGTCGTTCAGCGGGTGGGGCCAGCAACGAGGCGGAATCCGCATTGTCTTCACGAATGACGGCGACGCCGCGCTCGAGGTCGCGTACCTAGAGAGCCTGCCGTGGTTTATGCGCGTGTACATGCACACGATACAGTGGTCTGGCCCCGGTAAAATCTTGAACCAGCGATACGTTCCTGGTAAGGACAGAGGCCGACCGACGCAGCTCGAGTCGCTTATTATGCTGCCGCCACACTCGCAGTTCGAAATCGAGTACTCGTTCGACAAGTCGCTGTTGTTCATCGAGGAGTACCCGCCAGATGCGAACCACGGCTTCGAGGTGCCGCCGGGAATCGCCATTGCGCGGCGCGCCGTCAACGAAATGCGCACAAACACTTACTATGAGGTCAGGACATCCTCGCTGCTTCTGTCGCTGCCCGTGCCGGATTTCAGCATGCCGTACAATGTAATCATTCTGACGTCTACAGTCATGGCAATGGCCTTCGCGACGCTCTTCAATCTCATGAGCAGAGACGTGTTGCCCGAGGACCAGGTCCCGAAACGCGTGAGCCCACTCGCAAGGATAAAGCAGAAGCTGTTTAAAAGATAGATTTGTGTATATATAAAGACCCGTAATCGCTGCCACTAGTTTAAAACCTCCGTGTCGCCCTTGTATGCGAAGCGTGCCGCTCCAATAGGCTCCGTCACGCCGTTGTGCTGCTCGTACATCAAATGATGCAGGCCTGCGAATCGAGGCTCGTGAGGTGTTGCGGCGCGAACGGCAATCAGCCGCGGGTTGGCGTCAAATGGTCTCAAAGGGCCGAACTCGCGTCTTTCGAGCAGCAGTTCTTCGTACGCCATTCCGTCGTCGCTGTCGTCGTCGCTTCCCATGAAGATCTGTCGCGCTGCGTGTCCGCGAGGATGAGAGCTCACAGAACGAGAGGCCACATTCAACTGCTCAATAGCCGCTTTGTTCTCTTTATGCATAGTCGCGTAGCTGGGAAAGCCGGCAATTGCGCCATCATCTTCATCACTCTCACCACCCCCTGAGTATACTCTGAGCTTTGTGTCTGCCCGAGATGGCCTCGCCAAGGTTCGCATCGAAGCTCGAACCGCTTGGGGATTCGGGTGCCGCTCCTGCAAATCTGCCTCGAGCTGCGTAAGAAGAATTTGCGGCTGAGCGCCGGCCTCTAACCCGCGACGAATTACGCGTTTAGCCGCGTCGATCTTCCCAACAGTTTCTAAGAAGTTCGCCCAATGATAGAAGAATGTCGCTCTCTGAGTCCCAATTCCGGTGGCATTCATGAAGTCGAACATCAGGCCCGGAGACTCGGAGTAGGAGCCGTACTCAAGACAGATTTTCAAAAATCTGGGGTCGTTCTTGTAGGCGTCGTTGCCGCCGAGTTGCTTGATGCAGTCCGCCATTTTCTCGAGCTGCGCGACGGAAGCGCGAGTCCTGAACTGGCTCAAAGCATTCAGTTCGGCAATCGGATCGAGAGCGGAGATCGAATTGACGCCGTTCTCATGGTCGGGATTGATTGGTTCATTTTTAGGCCGAAGATTTTCCTGGTTCTTGACTGCGTCCTTGAGGTGCATTGTTGACACCTAAACCCGCGCGATAAGAAAACGCTTCACTGGCGGATCTTTGCATCTGATATACTTAATTAAGTTTGAATGGTAGATGTTGAATTGAGTCAAAGACCAAATTGCGGGTTTTGAGTGCATTCAGTTCCCATTGCGGCCTTGCATAATGATAGAGCCTTACGTAGAAGTTTGAAACGACTTCTTCCGAGGCCCAAAAAGGCATCCTACAATTGCGCTGCAATCGTGTCAAAACAGAGTTGGACATTAAGGTTGTAGAATAGAGTTGGAGATAGAGTTGGAGATAGAGTTGGAGATAGAGTTGGACAATAAGGTTGTAGAATAAGGTTGTAGAATAAAGTTGGAGAATAAGGTTGGTGAATAGAGTTGGAGAATAGAGTTGGAGAATAAGGTTGTAGAATAAGGTTGTAGAATAAGGTTGTAGAATAAGGTTGTAGAATAAGGTTGTAGAATAAGGTTGTAGAATAAGGTTGTAGAATAAGGTTGTAGAATAATGTTAGAGAATAGAGTTGGACAATAGAGTTGGACAATAAGGTTGAAGAATAAGGTTGGAGACGTTTGTGAATACCTTGTTGAAAAGCTCTTGGTAATCAATCGTGTCTAAAGATCGGATTGCAAGCACAATCCACGAAATCTTCCTCGACTTATATATATATTTCGCACTGGTTGAGTCCTTCCTAGCCCATGGACTCGAAAATCCTTGGAATTGTTGGCGGCGGCCAGCTTGGCCGCATGACCGTCGATGCTGCAAACAAGCTGAACGTGCGCACGCTCATCCTTGATGCCGAAAATGCGCCGGCCAAAATGGTGCATGCCGATCCTGAGCACGTAACCGGGAAATTCACTGATCCAGCGAAAGTGCGCGAGCTCGCTGCGAAATGCGATGTCTTGACGATCGAGATCGAGCACGTCGACGCACAGGCGCTTGCTGAATGCGGCAAGCCTGTGATGCCGGAGGCACGCACGATCGCCTTGATCCAGGACAAGTTTGCTCAGAAAGAGCATTTGGCGAAAAATAAGCTTGCGGTGGCGTACTCTGAGGCCCTCGAACCCACGGTAGACTCGTGCCGTGCGTTCGGTGATGCTCAGGGGTACCCGTTCATGTTGAAAACCCGCCGCGATGCCTATGATGGGAAAGGTAACAGTGTGGTGAAAAGTCGCGAAACCATTGAAGCGGCGCTCGCCGAACTGCCGCCGAAGGGTCTGTACGCCGAGAAGTGGGCCCCTTTCACAAAGGAGCTCGCCGTGATGGTCGTAAGACAGCTTGACGGTACCGTTCACACCTACCCGTGCGTGGAGACGAAACACGTGAATAACGTCTGCCACACCGTTTTCGCGCCGGCTCGCGTGTCCGAGGACGTGCACGCAAAGGCTTCTGCGCTCGCGAAGGCCGCAGTGGCGTCTCTGTGGGGCGCCGGCGTGTTCGGCGTCGAGATGTTCTTGCTGCCGGACGGCAACCTTCTAATCAACGAAATTGCGCCGCGGCCGCACAACTCGGGCCACTACACGATGGACGCGTGCGTCACGTCGCAATTCGAGGCGCACGTCCGTGCCTGCCTCGATATGCCCCTTGCTGAGGGCGCGACGGATTTCACGACGCCAGGGACGACGGCGATCATGCTGAACGTGCTCGGGGAGCCCGAGGGCCGCGAAATCGATATCTGCCGCCGCGCGTTAGAGACTCCGGGCAGCATCGTGCACCTCTATGGCAAGTCGACGCGACCAGGCCGGAAGCTCGGGCATATCAACATCATCGGCACGAGCATGGCCGAGTGTCTTAATAAACTCGCTTACATCGAGAAGAACGAGCCGATTGGCCGCAGGCTGCCCGAGGTCGGTGTGATCATGGGCTCGGACTCGGATCTGCCCGTGATGAGCGCCGCGTGCCGGGTTTTGCAGCAGTTCGACGTCCCCTTCGAGTGCAGCATTGTTTCGGCGCACCGCACGCCGCAGAAGATGGCCGAGTACGCAGAGTCCGCAGAGACGCGCGGTCTGAAGGTGATTATCGCTGGCGCTGGCGGCGCCGCGCACTTGCCGGGCATGGTGGCCGCGTCGACGACGCTGCCCGTGATCGGCGTGCCTGTGAAGGGCTCGTCGCTCGACGGCGTCGACTCGCTGTACTCGATTGTGCAGATGCCCCGGGGCGTGCCTGTGGCCGCCGTGGCGATCAACAACGCCATGAACGCGGGGCTTCTCGCTGTGCGCACGCTCGGCGTCGGTAACGCCGAACTCCGGCGCAAGCTCGACGCGTTCCGGCAGCGCAACTTGGAGGAGGTGCTTGCAAAGGACGCACACCTGCTTAACGTTGGGTTCGACGAGTACTCGTGGAAGTCTTAAGCATCGGCCTGGTGCCTCTCAAATAGCAAGACAATTTATTCGCCATATTTATACATGCTTCTTGGTAATGAGTATTCCTTATGTTACTGGACCAGTCCTAAACTATTCTGCTCCTTGATCTCTTGCGTAAACAGCTTCGAGGAACTTGTTTGCACTGCCCACCTTATACGTTTCACGGATTTTCACTGCGGATCCGCTTATTTAGCTCGCATTTTTCATTCTGCCGCTCGAATCCACTAATGTGAATAGTTTCCTCCCATAGTTTGCAAGGGTTTTTTCAATGTCATTTCCGGCCCGAGTGTACGACTACCAGGAGGACCGGGCAGAACTCGAGAGTGCCGGTCCGACTAGTGCCGCAGATCCGGCCGCGGCAACGCTGCCGGCCCAGCCGCCGTCCGTCCAGCCGCTCGCCGATCTGTGGAAAAGTTTGTCAACCGACTCTCCGCAGGAAATCGAGCAGCGTCTGCGATCCCAGCCCGGGATCTGGGCGCCACAGCAGAACGCGATGCCGATGATGCCGCACATGATGCAGCCGTCGATGATGCAGCCGTCGAACATGCCGATGATGCCGATGATGCCGCCGTTTGGCATGATGCCCCCGCCGGGCATGTTTGCGCCGGGCATGTTTCCGCCGACTCCAGGCATGCCTGCTGGTGTGCCACCGGCCGGTATGCCTGCTGGGATGCCTGCAGGAATGCCCGGAATGCCCGGAATGCCCGGAATGCCGGGAATGCCTGGGATGCCGGGAATGCCCGGTTTCTCCGGAGTGCCCGGAGTGCCCGGGGTGCCTGGAGTGCCTACTGCGGGCGTGGCCAGCGTCACAAGTGTACCGACGCAGGAAGGCGGCCAGCCGCCGTCCAGCAACGCTCCTGTGCCACCCGAGGCTGCTGTGGAACAAAAGGACGCCTCTTTGGCAAAGGACGAGTCTTCAAGCTCGCCTGCGTCCTCGCGTGGCGCGACGCCTTCGGCGGAGTCGAAGAAGGGCAAGAAGCTGCGGGCGAAGCGCAGCGTGCGGCAGCGGAAATCTCCCGAGGCCGAGGCCGAGGCCGCGGCCGAGGCTGAGTCTGAGCAACTCGATCTGCCGAAAGCGCCCGCGGCCGAGGTGCCAAAGATCGGCGGCCTCAGTTTCGCCGAGCAGGTCGGGGCCACGCCGGCGAAGCCGCGGCAAAACGCGCGCAGTGATTCGCGTGGCAATGCGCGGAACGACTCGCGCAATGACTGGCGTGACTCGCGCGGCGACTGGCGCGGCGAGCGCGGCGACAACAAGGGACGCCGCGTTCTGTCCGAGCAGTACCTGCACGAGAGCGAGCTGCTGCGGCCGAACCGCCGGTTCCGGCACATGATGACGGACAACGACAAGCGGCACGTCATGGAGAAGTGCGTGAAGTCGATGGCGAACGACGACCCGTTTGTGGACGACTTCTACTTCCACATGTACTCGAAAATGCACGGGCGCGAGGAGAACCCGCGCGAGGCGCGCAAGTACATGCGCTTCTACGAGCGCGGCGAGGGCTCGGCGACGGAGAAGATGCGGCAGCAGGTGGAGCGCGCCGTCGAGCGCGCGCAGGTGAGCCGCGTGCGCCGGCAGGAGCAGGAGGAGAGCAAGAAGCTGCACCACGTGAGCGGTACGACGCGGCCGCGCCAGGCGCTGCCGGCAAGCTCGTCGGGCGCCGCGATTCTGTCGCGCAGCCTCGACGTCGGCGAGGAGCCGAGCACGCTCGTCACGCGCCACGGCGTGCTGCGCGCGATCGAGCTCGTGTACGACGGGCTGAACGCGCTCGAGGAGCACGCCGAGCGGCGGCCCGAGCCGACGGACCCGGCGGCGGCCGCGTGGGCCGCCGAGGGCCCGCCTTTGCAGGAGAAGCTGTGGGAGCTGTTCGGCGTCGTGAAGCCCGAGGACAGCAACGGCAAGCAGCCGTTCATGGCGCTGCTCAGCGTGCCAAAAGGCATGAAGGCGTTTGCCCGCAGCTGGCCGCATTTCGACTCGACGAAGCGGCTGACCGTGCTGACGCGCGTGCTTGTGAACTCGCAGGACCTGAGCACCGTCGACTCGGCGCTATTCGAGCAGACGGTCGGGCAGCCGCTCGTCCACCTCATTGCATCGGCCGACATGTCCACGGTGCTGCTCGTGGCCGATCTCGCGCGCACGCGCGCGCTGCAGCTCGCCGCGAGCAAGCCCGGGCGCCTGCTGCTGACAGCCGTCATGTCGCGCGGCGCGATGCTCGACCAGGAGACGCCGTCGCCCGAGTGGGGCGAGGCGTTCAGCCTGCTGTTCGAGGAGCTGCTGCCGACGATCACGGCGCTCAACGGCGACGACGACGAGAGCTGGCACTTCTTGGCCGCGCTCGCGCTGGGCGGCGATCTCGAGCGGCAGAGCGAGCTCGTGGACATGGTGAGGGGCCAGATCTTCGCCCAGCACACGGCGGCCAAGACGGCCGACGCCGAGGAGAGCGAGCGGAAGATCGCCGCGCTGAACCTGTTCCTGAATGTGCTGGGTCTGAACGCAACATTGGAGGGGATTACGGAGCTTTAACAACTTAATAGGATATATAGGAGACAATGTACAAGTAAGGCTCGCGTATTCGACTCGGAGAGGATGTCACCGGATTCGTCAGATTGGGTCTCGGTTGCACCGTGGAGCATTAAGTTTCCCTCGCCTTTCCGGGGCCTCCGCACTTTCCAGGGCCCCCGCACTTTCCGGGGCCTCCGAACTTTTCAGGGCCCCCGCACTCGAGGGCTCCCCTACTTCCCTCGCAGCCATTGTTGTGCTACCCTATCTGGACATGACCCCTATCTGGACCTCCATGATCAACTCGGTGACTTTCAACGAAGACAACTCGTGCTTCACTGTAGCACATAGTCATGGCTTCAAAGTATACAATTCCGATCCCGTGGAGCCCTGGGTTTCCCGGGACCTCGGCAATGACGGCGGCGTGTCGCGAGGCCAGATTCTGGACCGCACAAACTACCTCGTGCTAATTGGCTCGGGCAGCCCGCAATTGCCGCGCACAAAGGTCATTGTGCTGAACGACGAGAGCCAGCAGACGTCGGCCATCAATTTCGACTTCCCCGTGCTCAACGTGCTCGTCAACCGCGAGTTTGTCGTTTGTGTGCTCGAAAACAGCGTCTACATCTACACGCTCGCGCCCCCGCACGAGCTGCATCTCAAGCTGCCGACGTGCCCAAATCCTTTGGGGCTCGCAGCCCTCTACAATAAGGTGCTGGTCGTGCCCGGCCGCAGCACGGGCGAAATCGCCGTCATCCGCACAAGCAGCGCGCCGGAGCTTTCGGACTCCGAATGGAGCATGGGCAGCGGCGGCGAGATGTTCCACTCGGTGTCGGAGACCTGGAATGCGGCTGGTTTCAAGGAAGACGATGGCGATGATGGCGATGATGGCGATGATGGAGATGATGGCGATGGAGGCGATGGAGACGATGGAGACGATGGAGACGGTGGAGACGGAGATGGAGGCGATGGAGATGAAGACAATAGAGGCAATGGAGACTTGGAATCTGGCGAACAGAGTGAAATAAGCGAGAGTGCGAACGACGACAGGAGCTCGTTTGTGTCGCAATTTTCGCAGAGCTCGCAGGCCTTCTCGCATATATCGCATCTCTCGTCACAGCCGTCGTCGCGCCAGTCGTCGCGCCCCCCATCGGTAAGCCCGTCGCCGGGGCTCACGCCTTTCTCGTCCGCGCCGCGCTCGTCGCTCTCGTCGCTGCCGACTTTGCCCCATACTCTGCCGCACTCCGTGCCGCTGCACACGTCGACGCCTCAGGGCTCAGCATTACAGAGCTCGACGCTCCGAGACTCGCAGGAAGACTTGTCGCAGGCCTCAGCGTCGGCCTCAGCCTCGGTTTCGGCCTCCCAGGCTTCGCTGCCGCGAACCTCGGCCTCAGTTCCGGGCTCCCAAACGGCGCCGCCCGCCGCGGCGTCGCAGGAGTCGCTGTTGCAGGCGAAAACGACGCACACGTTTACGCCGTACGCCTCGCGCACGGGCTCGCAGGAGGTGGTGACGCTCGCGTGCCACCGCGCGCCGCTCGCGGCGATTGCGCTGAACGGCCGGTACGTCGCCACGGCGAGCAAGACGGGCACGCTCGTGCGCGTGCACGACCTCGAATCGGGCGCGTCGCGGCTGTTCCGGCGCGGGCTCGACCGTGCGCACATCTACTCTCTCGCGCTGTCGCCCGATAACACGAAACTCGCCGTGCTCAGCGACAAGCGCACGCTTCATGTGTTCAACTTGGGCGACGGCGTCGCGGCGGGCTCGACCCCCGGCACGGCCTCCGGCTCGGGCGCCGGCTCGGGCGCCGTGCCTTACGGCAACGAGCGCCACGCGCTCGCGTCGGTGGCTCCGCACCTCTATTTCGGCGACGAGTGGAGCTTCGCGCGGCTCAAAACGCGGTCCAAGGAGCCGGGAGTACTGGCATGGACGGCGAAGGACTCGCTGGTTGTGGTCCGAAGCCGCGAGCAGCAGTGGGAGAAGTACGTACTCATTGGCTCCCAGCTCATGGCCGAGGCGTGGCGGCACGTCCGCTAGCTGCGGCAGCCCACTAATGAATTGTTTATTTATACAGCATAGCCCGGCGCTCGGTGAGAACAACGGTCAATAAATAAAGAAAGATATAACTACGGTATACTCGTCTCCTATCGCCGCTCCGCAGAGGCCGCGTCAATCAACAATTTCGCACAGTACGCGGCTGTTCGTATGCGGGAAGTTCTCTCTGTTGAACTCCCTCACATACCTAGCCGCTTCTTTCTCGGTTTTGAATCTGAGCAGAATCGGGTTGCCCCCGTATTGCACCTTGCCAATGGGCATGCGCTCTACAGCGAGCCGGTCGTCATCCACGAGATCGAAGTCCCACAAAGCGCGCAGAATGGCGTGCTCTTGGAACCCGTGCGGCAGCCCGAGCATCAGGACGTGGCACTTCCGGGGCAGCGCCGTCTTCGCGAGCAGCGGGCTCTTGTAGCCGGGGATATCGCTGGTTGTGAAGCTCAGTTTCAGCGGAAATCCACAGAGCTCGTGGCCAAGCGTGTGCTCAAAGTAAAGCGACGCCTGCTCGGGCGTTTCGAACGTCAGAAAGTAGCCCATCCACCGCGTAAGGTTCGTCGGGTCCCGCGCGCGCGTCACCGAAAAGGGGACGCCTTGCGGCCCGATGCGCTCGAAGTCGGACTGCGCAAACACGAGATCCGTGCAGTACCAGTACAGCATGTTCGTTGTTTGGTCAGTGCGCAGAAACTTCCGTGCACTGCGCGGCGGCGTTTGAAGCTCGAGCGGTTTCCTCGGGTGGTCGGAAAATCGGCCACTAACTAGTTTGTTCGCGTCAAAGACTCGGCGTAGAAGCCCGCGCAGGCCGCGCGCCGCGGGCGCGACTTCTTTCATCTCCGCCGGCGGTTTCGGTTTAGGAGCCAGCGCGCGGCCGGGCGCTTTATACCGTAGCGGGTGCGTCGAGGAGATCAACCGCGTCACTCGTTCTGGTCGCCAGTTGCGGGTCATCTCGAACTGAGAGGCTGCGGCAAACAGATCAGATCGGGGGGAATGTCACCTGAAGGCGGGAAACGCTCCAGTTGCCTCGTCCGTCTCGTGCTCCAGACCGGACTGATGATGTCCAGCAGAATAGGGGCCTCGATGTCTACGTCGAAAATATCTGTAACGGCTTAAACGGCTCACCCCACACTGGAATATATCGAGTGGTTCGGGTACAGATCCCCGCCTCATGTGTGACGGCTCGTTACAGTCAGAACGGCTGGCAAAAATATATAGAACTAAAGTAAGAGCAATCAGAGCGAGTTGGACGAAAATGGAAAAGTACTCTGTAGACGATAGTGTGCCGAGCCCTGACAGCTACGGCTACAGACTCACGGCTTCAAGTCTGCGTTAATTGACACGGCCCTAGTTACGCCCGTGCTTGCTGTGAATCACTTAGCAGTAGAGATCCCCTGTGAAGTCCACAGAGGCGTAGTCCCGTTGCATCTATGTCCCTTTAGATGCTCTTCGGACTTACATTCTGTACCATATTCGGACTTGCCCTTGTTCAGCTCAGATTGGCCTGTACATAGAAAGCGCAAAATAGTGGAGAAAATGCGCCGGTATCTAACGGTCTCATTGTCAGGCTGCACGCAGGGTCATTGTGTCTCATTTATTGTGAAAAACTATTTTAGCGCTCGGTAAATATAATGATGATTGTAATAACTACGGATCTGTTTAATTAAAGAGTGGCGCCCAAGCAGCGTAGAGCTTACTTGGAAATGCAGTGCATTATTACCGGATCTTCAGTTCCATTATGCGCACCTTCCTTTCAAGCTGGCGGGCCTTAGTTCTGGCTTTGTGGGTCAACCTCCTCTCTTCGCTGCGTTCCTCGCGCGCTTTCTGTTTGCTTGGGTCGACGTCCTGTTTGCTTGGGCCAGCGTCCTGCCCGCCTGCTTTGCGAAGTGCCTTCTTTTCCTTTTTGAGCGCCTTGTTCCTGGCTTTGATGGCCAACCTTATGGCTTCATCGATTTCTGGGCGAGTCTTCTGTTTGGCGGGGCGGGCATTCTGCTCGGCTTCGTGGCCGTCTGGCTCGCGTTGCGC